>PVJX010009138.1:0-62300 GCA_004027295.1 Dolichotis patagonum
ATGACAGATAGTGAAGATCTCTGGTTGTCTAGCTTTGAAGTTTATGCTTTCTTATGTCCCATTCTGTTCTGTTCTGTTGTGTTTGATTTTACTCTCTTTTAAAATAAAATTTTAAAAAAAGGCACTACCAAGCAGTTTTCCAAAGTGGTATGGTTCCCCTTGAATGAGAGTATTCCATTTTTTCCAAATAAGATACATTAGATGAGATATTACATATAGCTATAAAAATCCCTTTATGCTTAGATGAATGCTTGATTTATCCTGTTTTTAAAATTAATAGCATTACAGTAATGCCTTTCCTAGAATCTAAAGATCTTAATCATTAGTTCTTCTAATTGAACTGAGCAGCTATTTAAGGAAACAAATCCATGGTTCTGCTACCAATGGGTTATACATGTTCCAGTTTGTCTTACATCCTATTTGGGCTTCATTGTCTTCAAGAAACTTTTTTATCACTCTACTTTTTAGTCCTCCTATTATTTGTATAACTTTACTAAAATATTATCCAGTTTGGACAATAATTTTTATAACCACTCTGCTTTATTCACATGGTATGATGGTAGATCTGTTTATTGATACAAATTTTGGTTTAGTTCCCTTACAACCTAAGAGTACCTTTCCCTCTTCATACCTACTCTGCTGCTTAGTAACACCACGTGCACTTTAGGTGCTCAATTTCTTCTTGAACAAGTGAACCTAGTCACCACAAGCCATATCTGAGACAGCACCCAAGGATTCCCATGGTATAACCCAATCTCAGACACACATGTAATGCAATCTGCACGTTCTTTACAATGATACCATCTCAGCTGCCCAGGCACCTTACATGTTCAGTAAATAATCATGTAATAATGCCCAATAAATGCTTGGCTGTGAGTTTTCCTTTTGAACCTCAGGTTCTGCTGTGTTACCTCCAGGCTATATTCTACATAGTGCTTGGTTCTCTCTCACAGCTTGTGGTAAAGCGAAATTATTCCAAGATTCAATGAATACCTGCTATTGAGCAGCGTCCCTACCCCCGAAACTCGTCTTTTGTTAGTGGTTATTGAGAGGATTGTCACAGCCATTGACCTACTCAATTTTACTTCAAAAGAAATGAGCATTTTTCTTCCCCTTTCATTTCTAAAAGCAGATATGGCAATTTGCTTAAATTGCTGTCTTTAAAAGTTTAGATGATTATACTTTTTTCCCCTCTTGCTTTTTTCCTTCGTTTTCATTTAAGCAGCACCGTGCCGAGTTTTTCTGGCATTGGACACAGTGCCTGCTGCAGCATTTGTGAAGTAGTGCGTGAGTGTGTGTGTGAGTGAGTGTGTGTGTAAATTTGTGTGTGCTTATACACTGGCATTCATTTGCCTGAGATCTTAGAGAGGAAATAAGATTATGTTGTACTGTTTGACAAGGTGTGTGTTCTTTTGGCCCAAATAAAGTTTGGTCTTATAGATCAACCAATCAATCAACCAACCAATCAAAATACCTATAATGGAATGTCTCCTTTTTGGGCAGGAAGGCATACATGGTAACAACTAGCCTAAGAATGAGGAGTAGAAAAGATAGGTTGCATTCTAAAGACTTTGTATCTAAAAATGAAATAGCATTATAACTATGGAAAGGACAAATAAAACGTACCAGGGAAGGTTAGGGACTGGGCTACAGCAAACAGTGAGGCAAGGATAAAAGCCTATGGCTAGCTGACCGAGACCATTAGCACACAGTGTTCATAGATCCAGCAGCATGTGTCCAGCTCCCCTGGGCTGTAGCTATCTCTACTGTGATCTGTGACCATGGCAACATGACACACTGAGCCATTCCTTGATGCCATATGCTTTGTTTATGTTGAACCATATGATGAAAAACTTACATTTTAAATTATAGTATCTATGGAAAGACTAAATTACAGTACCAAGTTACAGTATGTATACAAAGGCTCCGTTCTGACTTTAGGGATATGCCAATCTAGGGCCCATATCCTCAGTGATAGCCAGCTATACTACAAAGAGGTAACCATATCTCTGAGGACCAGTAGATGGGAAAAAATGCCAAGTTTCTTTGGGAGGACTTCAGAGCTCAAACTACTTTAATAAGGTTCTGTGTAATACGTAATTATTATATTGACTGAGTACCTGACATGTGCCAACATTTGTGTTGTGTGCTTGAAACACAAAAATGAATTTAGCAATTTATTCATAAACTATTGACTGTTCTCCTGTTATGTGTCAGGCATGAATAAGCCATGTTGCTATCAAGGAACTCACAATTAATGTCGAAGAGAACACCATGACAATCAACTCTTCTGTAAATAATATTTGCCTTTTCATAAAATGTATTTGCAAAATTCTATAGGAAAATTCTAAGGGAGAACTTATGAGATGCTGATATTTGAGCTGGTGTCTACTAGATAGAGGAGGAAGATTTGGACACACTGGCACTTAGAATGCTGTTGAGTATCAGCATGGTACAAAAAGTGAGAATGCCTAAGAGTAATTTGTGTCTCTATAAATCTTGTATTCATAAAGGGCTATTTTCTCCTCCTCTTCGTTACCACTGGATGTGATTAATCATTTTGCCCATCCTAGGTGAAGCACCGCTAGTGAGGCACATTTTCTAGACTTTGCAGAGAAGTTGGTCCAGGAGTCCTTGTGGCTACTTGAGGCTTCATAGAGTGGGGAGCATGAAGCAGTTATCTCTGGACTCAGTGGTCCAGAAAGACTTTTTGGTAAAATTCTTTCTGATGAACCAAAATTCAGAGGATTCAGCCACATGATTCAGCATTGTTTACTGTTCCAAAGAATGCTGGATAGATTTTCAAATCTATAAATTCCAGATTCTGGTAACAAGCAGCCTATTCAAAGCACCCAAACAGGCTCTGAGAAGTCAAGTGTATTTCAGATCCCAGAGTGTCAGCACAGCGGTATACTGGGTCCTATGATCTTTTGCCCCTGTCATTTAATGGTAATGTCTGTACATAAGGTTGTGTGTCCCTGTGGGTTGTGTCGGGATGGTAGCTAACATATTGTTCCTTGCATTTTCATGACACTGCTGTAGTAAATGGTGAGAGTGTTTTAATAAGTCCCCTGGCCATTGTCATAGTTATGATTTCTAGTTGACAACAACAATGTTAGCTAGATGTCCTTGGAGGTTGGCATCGGCACATGTGCTGTGGTGTGTGTGTGTGTGTGTGTGTGTGTGTGTGTGTGTGTGTGTGTGTTTCATTTAGGACCCACTGAGCCAACAATGAAATTCTAAGGTGAAAATCACTGATGTCAACAACAAAATAAATAAATAAATAAATAAATAAATAAATAGAATGTCACCATCAGTTCCAGGAGGGACTTACAAACCTAGAGCTAACAACCTATGGTTTATGGCAGAAATTTCTTTAACCTTTTTAGGCAAACTGTGTGCCAATCTGGAAACATACAAATTTATAACTAAGAAAAGCAAAACTGAGAGTTTTGTCCAAAAGCTGAATAAAAATTCCCCTTTCTAAACCCAGTCTTCTGAGGAATTTTTGAAGGGAATTCTTCTCTTTGTTCATGGTACAATGAAGAATAGAGAAACCTGCAGATATTTTATTCTATCTCAACTAAGGAGGGAAAAGACTGCAAAGCCTTCACCTACAGGGCATCTACATTACATATGGATTGGAGAACTTACTCTGCATTCAAAAATAAGAGCCACAGAACGGGATTTGCAATATAGCAGTAGACCCATATTAGAGAGACAGATGAATAGATAGACACAGAGATACATGGCACATTGAGGACAATAATCTAGGTTATAACTCAGACATCAACATAAGGAAACTGCTATATAAAACAGTGTATTTTTAACTAACCTTGTCCTA
Source organism: Dolichotis patagonum (assembly GCA_004027295.1). NCBI lineage: Eukaryota > Metazoa > Chordata > Mammalia > Rodentia > Caviidae > Dolichotis > Dolichotis patagonum. The sequence goes on from PVJX010009138.1 coordinate 3,845, forward strand.
ACCTCCAGCATTTAAAAATTAGAGAGCTTCAGCTTGACCCAAAACAGACCACATGGAGATCAATTTCACCAAACGTGAGCTTTTATTAAGATATCTGTGGGATGGAGGTTAACAGTCCTGGCCAGCTTGCTGTTTGAAAAGGCTGGAGGCATGGCTTCTGAAAGTGACTGTAGAGCATTTGACAGTGATGAATGTGAAATAGTAATGAATAGCTTCATAATGGAGCAGAGATGCCATGGCTTTATGTACTAGTCACTGGACAAAAAGAGGGGCACAAAGCTTCGACTTGGATAATAGGATCCACCCTTGTGCAATGGGGTCAGTCCCAGGCAAACAGCAAGGTGAGCCAGTGAAGAACATTCCTATGGGGTTAGGACCAGTGGTGGAACAAAGCTGAGAAGAGAAATAACCTAACGTCAGGGCCAATGGTGGTACAGTGTTTTAGCTGTTGCTTTCATTCCACACAACCCATCCATGGCAACATAATTAGATGGCCGCGATGAGTGTGATGTTTATGGTCATGATACCAAAACTGCAGACTGTTCTGTTGACCTGTTTTCCTTTCTTCACTGCAAAGTCTTACAAACTGAGATGACTTTGACATGCTTAGTTGTTCAATTTTCTCTTACTTCTTCTTCCTTTCTTTAATTAAGGCATCCTGACAACTCAAGTATCTAAACCTCCTGCCTTTTTTAGACACTATTTTGATCTTTTTGCTCCAATTTCTTTACTCTTGTGCCACTGTCAGAAGAGGTCACTGTTCAACCTGCAATTTTGCATAGATGTGTGCCGTATCTCTTAGAATTTATTAGGAATTATGTGGGAGATTGTGTGCCATCTTCCACACCTCTTTCATATATGTTTCTAAAGTTGATTCTGAGATTTAGGATTTTGTCAGTTTATCAAAATTATATCACCTAGGATTGGGTCTGTCTGCCAATAGCAAAGGGAAAAAGTAGTGGTTTAAACCATATCTTATGGGGCTGGGAAATAGCTCAGCAGCATAAGCACCTGCCTGGCAAGTGAAAGATCCTAAGTTCGATTCCTGGTACCAGACAAACAAACAAAAACCATATCTTATGGAGCAGAGTTCCAAGAGGATCTGTCAGAACTGGGAGCCCTATGAAGGCATCACTATGCATTCAGAGTCCACCCTCAAGACTGTCTCCCAGTTTAGCATTACTGCTGCATTTTTATTGCCACAACAATGCCCTAGGCAAGAAGAAGGCTAAAGTGGACATACTTCTTCCCTGAGTTAGTTTCTCTTAAGGAGCCTTCTTAAAACTTCCATGTCACTCTTTTACATAAATATACTTACCCAATAATTAGTTCCCTGGCCACTCCTATCTGCAGTGGAGGCTGAGAAATATAATCATTAATCTGACAAGTTCCTTGGAGAAATTGAATTTCTTTTTCTAAAGAGGAAAGATAGAATGGATGTTGCACAGATAAGGAGAAGTCTGGTGGGATCTTATGGATACGTTTGATTAATTTTAATTACATCATTTCTTTCACGGCATCAGAAAATATTCCAGATGATAGGATCACAGAACATAAGAGAATCATGGTAGATTTCAGGAATCCAGAAGACACAAGCAAATCATGACCAGGTGTTTGATGCTCGGAATTTGATATCAGAGGTTGAAACTATGTTTGATTCAGTGGAAGATTATATTTCCTAGGGTGGGTTCAACTAAACCTAATCTTGTGACTTTGGAAGAATGTCTCGTCTCTTTACCATAGTTGTTCCTTACTACCTTTTGTTGGATTGAGATAACAAAACTTCCCCATAATTGCTACTGAAGAGTTACCACTTATAACATCTTGTATATGTCTGATAAGCAAGTAGTTACAGGTCTGAGGTTCTCTTATATGGAATAACAACACTCTTGGTTACAGGAACATTTTGCAGAGTCTCCATTTGACTAGCCATTGTGTCCAGGTTCATCGCCTTTTTAGAGCCTCTTACGACCCTCTAAGGTAAGGGGTAGTGTCTCACCTAGGGGAACACAATCCTGATGCAACTGAATCCCCTCGGCAACCCCAATGCCTGGAACAGTGCTTGGCACATACTTCATAGAATAGTTCTTCCCACTTTCCTATAGAACCTGAATACTCAGGGATACAAGGGGTAATACATGGCCTCTACTCTTAGGGCGGCTGCCTACAGATTAGTGGGTAGTAGATTGGTAGGTAACCTGAGAACATTTTATTCAGCACCATTGGCAAAATTTATATGTAGTTCTCAAATCTTGATGGATCTATTTGAGCTAGTATCTTAATATTAAGGGTGCTGGAGTTGGGGAGAAAGAAGAGATTGCATCTTAGCTGATCATTTGCCAGACCCTTTGCCTTGTAATATGTGAAACTTACAAGGTACTATTTTACAAGGTACTATTTGTAATATGTGAAACTTACAAGGTACTATTTTAACAAGGTACCAAACTTTCAAGGCAGTACTTTTTATTCTCACTTTAAAGATGGAGAAACTGAGTCTGAGAGATGTGGGGAGGTGCTCAAGGTCACACATCTGGTGAGCGGTTAAACGAGATATTAAAATCCATATTTTCTACTATGCCATGTAGCTTCTCCAAGGAAAAATATCAACGTGAAAAACTTAAACTTTACAGTGAAAAATAGAAGGGAAGCATGGGCCACAGATTGGGCAATGGCCTGGAAATTAGAATTACTGAATTCTGTCTCTTTCCGATGCTGCCCTGGGACTTTGCTTTATCATCGCAGGCTGTGTGTTAAAATTGCTTTATGAAGAACAGAGCCCTGTACAAGTGATATTTCATCTTAGTAGTAACAGTGATATCTGCATGCACATTTCTAGTCTCATAAAAATGGGCCAATAATATTTTTTCATCACCGAAGTGCTGTAATAATTGATACATCAGAAAGTGCTGAGAGAATACAAATAAGGTGCCCTTTAAGCATCATTGCATGTCAATATAGTAACTTTGTGAAGTGATTTTGTGTCTGCTAATTGAACTGCATCATCTACATTTGGAGATCCCAAAGAAGGCAGTAGTAATGGTAACAATATCAGTTCAGTAGTAATTAGTAATAAACCTACTCAACCAGCTAGTAGCTGGGCCAAAGCTTCTACACATTTTCTGCCAAGGAGAATTTGTTCCTGCTATGAAGTGTCTAATAAGTACATTAACAGAGTGAAAGCACACCTGTGAAAAGACCTTTCCAAGAACCTTTATAAACATCTCTTAATGAACTCTGTGGTGTACCTTCACATATGCATATGCAACTGAAAGTAACAAATGTCATATTCCAGAGTTCAGTTCTTCTCCAGCTATTCTTGATTCCCCAATGCAGCCAGAGTTCATATCAATGAGTCATGTGCTTATAAAAGATCTTCCTTATTAACTATTTTTGTCCACTGTTTGGAGACCAGGAGTAGTAGTGAATGATGTCTGCAATCTCAGCACTCTGGGAGGCTGAGGCAAAACTGCAAGTTCAAGTCCAGCCAAGCAATTCAATAAAAGAGTGAGACTCTGTTTCAAAAATTAAAAAGGGGGCTGGGAATATAGTTTGGTGTGAGTACAGGGAAAAGAAAGAAAGAAAGAAAGAAAGAAAGAAAGAAAGAAAGAAAGGAAGAAAGGAAAGAAGAAAGAAGAAGGAAGGAAGGAAGGAAGGAAGGAAGGAAGGAAGGAAGGAAAGAAAGAAGAAAGAAAGAGAAAAAAGACAAGAAAAGAAAAAAGAGAAGAAAAGGATGAGAATTACACTATCAGTCTCCAACAAGTGCTCACACTGATCTGTTATTCACATGGTCCATGGCATTATACATAGAAATATCTGCTTATCCTATAATAGAAAAATATAACACATCATGTATTTTCAGGGATCATTCTAAGTACATTCAAATGAAGTATTAATTTTCCTATAGCCAAAGTAGGTTTTAAAAGCATGCGAGATTATTTTTCCTGGGTTTGGCACCTTGGATGGAGGAGGAAAGGATCAGAGCAGATGTGATGATGATCCCAAAGCACCTCACACAAAAATGGCAAGGGTACAAGTGGTAATAAGTAGTAAAACTTTAAATATAATTTGAGAAAATTGTGATGAATAGTTGTCTTTCTTCCCCCAAGCTATTCTTGTGTAGACTCTTCTGGCCCTCATCTGACTGCAGCAATTTTGTTTTATATTTGAGTGAATTGTTCAGATGTTTTTGTACAGTGTTCTATAGGCTTGGTTCTCGTGACTCTGCATGAGTATATGGGGGGATTGAGGCAGGGGCTAGGGATGGGCTCTTACAAGGTCCCACTCTTCTGGAGTAGGGTTATCTAGGGCTACTTCAATTAGTGGGCTTCTAAGTAATCCGATAAAAATATTTCAGCTTTTGCAAAGTTCTTTTGAAAAGCAACTTGCTTTTCTCATTTTATTCTCTTCCCCAATCAGTAAGCAGACACCAGGCTCCTGGTGGACAGGTGCAGAACTAAGGTTTACCCAGGTTGAGTGAGTTTCTATAGAAACTTAGTCACTGAGTACCAGCACTAATACTTTTCTGACTTGAAATCTTGTTGCCTTACCACTAAATCCTGCTAACTCATTTTCTAGATGGAACAGACACTACTATTTGTAAGTCTTCTACTTTGGCAAATGTAGCATTTACATTTTCACGAGCCATAAATGCATGTGTGTAAACATGTGTGTGTATAATTCATAGAGTATGTATTTCAGGGTACCAAAGAGAAAGACCAGTGCTATTGTCCGAAGGTAATTTTGTCCATGTTTATATTCTTGGCCTATTATGACAATACGTTTTGCATATCTTGTGGTCTGTTAGATAGCCCTTAACTTAGAACAGCCTTCTAATATTTGAGATCTTAAACAAGTCATTCAGAATGACTATGGACTAGAAATGAAAGTATCTGCTAGTTTCCAAATGTAGAGTAGAAAGATAGGATTTTGTTTGCTGTCATTCTTGGGCATGTGCAGATTCTTTGAGTAGAGGAATTTGGTACATGTGATGACACCTGAGTATCTTCAGTACTGTGATAGCCTGGTCGTGGCTATTCATGGAGAAATTATGTCTTACCAGGAATAAGCCTCAGCACACGCTGCAGTTAGGTGGCTTTAGAGTTTTGTTCAGGTTGAAGTTTGAGAACTTAAAGATAAGATTTGCAAATTGAAACAGCAACATTTCCAAGTCCAACTCCTAATAATTACACAGGTAATAATTATCAAAGCCATGCATGCCAAGCAGTCAATTTGAACTCCACAGTGAAGAGGGTTAGACATTGTGGTCAATAGCACAAGTACCATTCACTCATATTTTAAAACATCTCGTCAGACAAAATAAGGTATTCGTACTGCCAGATATGAGTTAAAAACTAAGAGAATAAAACCCTTCATTCAAAAATACAGGCTATAAACTGATCCTATCACACCATAAAAATTGTACAATCCAAAGAGTGTTTGCATGTGCATGTGTGTCTGTGCGTGTCTCCAGGGGAAGCTGGAGAACCATTTCCTGCTGCCTCCCAGAAGCAGTCATGTGGATCAGAGGACAGGCCAAGAGATAATTAAGTAGAAATAAGAACTCTCTATCTGGCCTCTCTGGGATGAGGTAGCTAATCCTCCTAATCAATTCTGATTCCTGCTGGGTTTGTTACCTAAGGTCACCTTAAGTCATTAGAAGGGGTTGCAGCAGGCTCTGTGATCTCTATCATCTAAGGTTAAAGAATATGTCATTAAAAGGATCAATCAGAACAGAGAAGATTCTTTCTCTACGATTCATGCATTCTGCAGAAGCCCCTGGCTTCTTGCAATTCCTATTACAAATTTCAAATCTCATGGCAGAATTATTTATTACTGTTGGGTTGAATTCAGGGGAAGGTTTTGTAGAGCTCTGATAAGAATGGATAGTGGGGTGGTGGGGACAGATGCCCAGGCCATCCATCCTGCAAGGAGAGAGGCCAACACATTGCACCACCTCTAGAAGAGGATTTGGAAACATCTGCCTAACTAGGTGGGGCCTCCACACGCCCGTACCTGCTGGCGTGAAGGTTGGGCCCACGGTGGGGGTGGAGAAGAAGAGAGGAGCTCTTGTCCATCTCAGCATGGAATCAGGTATGTGAGGAGGAAACAAAGAGACAAGCTCACCACTTCATAGGAAGTCTGGTGTTACGGCACACTCAGGCGGTCTCATATTCAGCAAAAAACCACCCAAAGGAGAAAAACCCAAGTACAACTAAACTCTGAAGTCTTTTTTTGTTTTGATCTTCAAGATGGTAAAAACATTGCATAAAGGTTGGAAAAACAAAGGAAAAAAACTGATGGTGCTATCCCTCAAGTATAGTAATCATCGGATTTTTTCAGTATCCTCATCAGTTTTCAGCCATTTGCATATACATATGATAAATTAAATGACCAAAATTGGATCCTACACAACAAAATCATTAAAACAGCATAGGAATTTTTCATGTTCCTATATTGCTTTCAATGACTATTTTTAACAACTCTCTAATATTCCTCAGAAATTTAAGTGTCAGTATCTTAGAAACAGGTGAGACCGATAATGAGTAGCATTTATTATCACAGTCAACCTGGGGCAGATATAGATGGGAAATGACACAGTTTTCCCCCCCTTCTCCAAATTCTGACAAATACTACTTGTCAGCAATGCAACAGTGAAATGAAATACATATTCAAGTATTTGATTTTTACTCACACAGAGTTTGGGTGGATTTGATCTTTCACATGATGAATCTCTATATTATCAAAGTTTGGACTCTGACCATGTAAGACACTTTATAAAAGGAGAGTGCCTGGAAGATGACTGTGTGAGTATACATGAGGGAGAAAGACTGAATCGGTCACTGAGCAAAGGATGCATGCGTATGTTAGGAGAGCCACGGACCCAGCAGGCCAGTGTAGAGGGTCTGCTCTCCCCACCAGTGACTGCCTTGTCTGATGAGTCAGGACTCAGGGTGTGAGGATGAGAGTTTGAATGAATGCATACATATCCAAGCTTGTATAGCTCTACATCAAAAAAACTATGACTTAAACTGAATAGAAAAATAAATGTATATAATCTTTTAAAAATGGCATTTCTTCTTTTTAAAAAATGCTTTGAATGCAGCAAATATTCGAAATATAGTCAATACAGTGTTTGCATGTCTGTAGATCCTCGTTTGAATGGAGATTTCAAGCTGGGGGCTGAATAAGTGTGTGTGTGTGTGTCTGTGTGTGTGTGTGTGTGTGTACGTATACATCCCTGAGTGCTCATTTCTATCTGCTGGCCTTTCTTACAAGAACACATGTGTGTATCTTTGTATACATATGAAGTCTAAGAGAATACAGCATTTAGATCCCATTAGTGAGGTAAAAATGTACAGATACACTATATCATTTATAGTTATGATATGGTTACTGTCAAAATAGCATCCTATTTTGACTGTTGCTTTATCTTTACTCTCACCGAGTCTACAATAAGAAACCAGTTTCTTAGCAACTAAAATTCATTCTCAAAGAGAACGTGAGAAATAATTTTTTAAAGAAGTCCACCAAAGAAATCACATTTGGTGTCTGGGCATTTGGTGGGAACAAATCTGTGACACAGTGTGATGTCCTCTTGTTTGTCCTGCTGCCCTTGGCCAGCATCTTTGGCTGCCATAGAGCTTTCTCAGGGAATTTAGATGGGGAAACGAGGTATCTTATAGGATGCTTAGGTAAGATATTGCTTGGCCTTTTCCCTTTTCCTTTCAATGTCTTTGTCTTTAATCTTGTCTTCTATCTTAGGCTAGAAAGTTCTGTAACAACCAGTACATAGGATCTGGAGCAGAATTCCTGCCCTTAGTTTCACTGTGACTGTTTCCTGCGGGTTTATGTGTCCTCTCTTTATTTAAAAATAATAAAGATAAGGTTTCAGGCAGCAAAGGCAGACTGTGCCTGCCTTTGCTGGTATGTTACGCTGTCTTTAAAACATTTTGACAATTCTCCACGTGTGCTCCATGGGTGCTAAACTCCCAAACTAGGTTGATATTAATACTAATACAGTGCTAGCATTTCTACTCTCAGTCTTTTTATTCACTGGCATTTTCCAGGGGTACTTAGTCATGATACTACCCCAGGCTGACTGCAGAAAGCGAAGTGACAGTCCAACAATATTTTATGAAGTCAGATGTAAAAATATTTACAAATATGTAAACCAAACCCTCTCTCCTTACTTTCTTGTTTCAAAACTGTTATTTTTCATTGAAAGTAAGTACCATGTACGTTAACAGATAATCAATTTGTTATTTTTAAAAATAAATTGACACACATTTAAAATTTTTTAGTTTTCATTGTCAAGTATAGTAAAAACGGATAGATCCAACCTGTACAAGCAACTACTCTTCACTTTTCCACTGGGCCTCAAAACCAAATGTTTAGGAACCAGCGCTCCTGAAACTTGACTGTCCATGCTTTGTGGTTCACATGGCTCAATACGACTTCCTTTCCTCCAAAACTGTGGGAGCATTCAAAGTGCATCCACAAAACTGAGCTAGTTAGAGGAGTCGGGCAGTTTGTGTGAAAGTTTAGCTCCCTTCAAGGTTGTGTGTTTGCACGTGCTCTCAGTGCTCAAGTAGTCAAGTAAGAAAGAGACCCACGTCTCCCCACAGTTCCCTTCTGCAAGGGGCAGGGCAGGTGGAGTCCCAAGCATAGTCTTCCAGTGTGTGAGTGCCACCCTTCCAAAGCCTGAGAGTCGAACTGCTGTTCCGTTCTGGAGCCAGATTTGAGAAATAAGACATAGGAGAGATTGCAGAGTGTGCGAGGAGGAGAGGGGGGAATTGTTAATTAAGCTCTATTAAATATTAATTGAAATATAAATTCAAAAGCTCACCAACTCCTGACAGTTATATAATCTAATTAAGTGGTAGGGCCTGTTGCCCCACAGTGTCACTTGGTGTATTAGGGAATAAAGTGATCTTCTGCTCATAAACACCACCAGGGCTTTATTAACCCAGGGTATTTGCCAATAAAGTAGATGGGAATGTTGGCCATAATAATCATTTTATGGACCTTGGACAAATTTTGAAGGGGTGAGTTCTATGTGGGTAGGGGTCACATGAATCAGCTGAGGTGATGCACACACAGTCTTCCAGGTGTGGCCTCTGTCCTTGGGACAGAAAAGAGGGGGGCTTTCACAGCAACCTACTTTTACATACCTATTTTCTGCTCCAGGGAAATGGATACAGAATCCCTGGCATCGGCTTCAATTTTATAAACTACCTTTGAGGAGGAAAAATAATAACATGTATGTGTGTTTTGGCAAGAAAATTCTGAAAGACTACAGCTTGAAAGGGTTTTGAAAGATGAATTTGATTTCTTACTGGCAAACATGAGTAAGTTTGTGTTTTGAAATTTTTGTGGTGATGGGTCTGATGAGAGATTGGTCACGATGACCCAAATCCTGGAAATCCAGGAAGAGAAAAGCAAGTCCTGTGTTGTTTCTTTTTTGCTCTCAAAAGTTCATGGTGGAAAGTATAAAAAGAAGAGGAACTTGTTCCTTTTTTAGGAAATACTTCATAATTAGTAAAAAGTGCGCAAAACGTGGGGCTCAGATTTTTTTTTGGTAGTGTAACTCAATGTTGAAAATAAAAGTGACTCTTGATCTTTATTTTTGAAAGACTTTACATCTAGTGCTTCACAAAACCAAGCCTGTTTGATTCTGCTTATTCTGTCATTTCTTGTTTTGGTCTCTGAAGGGAGGGGCTTGTTTTGGTTTGGTGGCCATGGCTTCTCGTTGTCCATGCCATAGTTCTTTACACCTTTCTGTCTTACATTCCTGAGGGTGCGTGGGTCCCCAGCTCACCAAATGCCGTTTCAATTTTAGCAATGGAATTCTTGCACTTTAAAAACACATTTTGCAAAAACACGTTTGTCTGCACACAGTTCGCCCGGACCCCTTTGTGAGTGACACAGCTTTGCGCAGGGGTGACCTCTCTGGATCCTGGAAATGAATTTGGCCCCTCTTCCCCTGGGTCACTGTGACTGGCTGGCTGGACTTGGGGGAAACGTGTAATAGAATTATGTCATGACTGCTGTGTGCCTTCTCGTATGTTAGCAATTTTACTGCGGTCTCTTTTATTTCCTTTTCAATTTGGGCCCCGGCAGTTTCTGAAAAGAATGTGGATACAGGGCTCTCAGTTGGGAACGGGCACGATGCAGTTGGAGCCGTTCCCTTGCTCACCCTCTGGAGGTGGCCAAAGCAGCCTCGGAAGGCCCCTGTGAGCACAGATGCCCACTGAGTGCAGCGGGAGGGTCACTGCTGTTTGTCTTCAGAAAGCATGAATTCTCTGTAGCCGCTGGAAGGCCGAGTTGGGGACATGCATGTCCCAGCAAGGCTGGCTAGAGCAGGTGGGAGAGCCGTGCCTCCCCCGAACTCAGGATGACAGCCTCCTCCTGCTGCCCTGCTGCCTGTGTGTCCCACTAGCCTGCAGGTGGGAACATAGGTTCCTGTACTCGCGGGAACAAGCAGAGACTGGGCACCTTTCAAGAACTTGGCAAATGTTTCCCTGCTCACTTTGGAGTGTTTCTTTTCTTGAAGCCGGGCGCTAGATCTTGGGTCTGTGCTGCTGACGTTTTAGAACATGAGAAAGAGCCGCAGTAGGAGCCAAGTATCTGCCAGACTGTGTGGGGAGAACCTTTATCATTTCTGTCAGATACATCACAACTCGCTTGTCTTACCATACATCTTCCTAAATGTGACAGAATATTCAGCTGTTATTAATTGAATACTCTCTAATTTAACTGCTTAGCAGGAGAAAGAGTGACTGGTTTGTTTCAACACGTAAAACTGGCATCAACCTTGGTGTGGGTTTCAATGCAGTTGCTCTACAGGGCCTGAAAAAAGTCATTATAGAAAGAGAAATGGCTACCCTACTTTTCAACAGGGTGAGTAAATTCAGATCATTGTGCTAAAACAAATAGAGGGTGTGTCCGTGTGTGACGGAGAGAGGGGGAGTGATTAGGGTAACACATATCCATTTATAGGCGTGTTATACTTCATTATTTTTCGTGATCAGTATGCGCTGGATCACACTTCGCCTCCCTGAAGTAGTCCAACTCCCCTAGAAGGCTCAGTGGTACGGTGAAATTTGTTTTTAATTCAGAAGCTTAAAAGAGCGAAATCGATTAGTCCGCCCCTATGTTTTTTATCGATAAAACATAGAGAGCCCTACACATGTCTGTGTAACAGGGAATGTGACGCCGAGTCTTAAAAGCCATCTTGACGAGATTATTAATTTACAGATTAAAACTTAAGAAGCGAAGGATAAATTTCGAGGGTCTGAACTCAGCTTCTCTCTTCTTGGACCTTGGGTGGAAGAACAAAAGCCAATCCACTGCCAGTTTTTGCAGCTACTCTAGGAAAAGCAGCAGAAGAGTGCGGCTCATTGATCTAGGGAGAATCCCCTGTGGGAACTAGGCTTCCTAGCAGAACTGCATGTATTTAAACAATGTATTTATGTATATGTAATTCTGTTCTTGTAAGAAGACACAAAATGTACCTTCTTCCGCAGTGTCTTTGGGTACATGCACAACATCTTTTTTCTTTTTTCCTTCAAAAAAGTGAGTTCAAAGCATAATAATAAATTGAAGGGGTATATGGCTGGGAAGCAGCACCTGCAGCAGTGAGGTACAGTGAAACAAAGGATCGTGTCCCCAACTGCGCCCTGAAAGTCAGCACAGTGTGATGCAGTACTTTGCGGAGACAGATGAGCATTCCAAGGCGGAAGATAGGGAAGAGCATACCTAGAGTCCTCTGAATCACCCATCCTGGGACTATTAGCTTGAGCGTTCTGGAAAATATTATTACCCCCAGGGCGCCATGTAACTCCCTGGCTCCTGACAAGCTGCCAATGTGGCTTTTGCTGGGCTGCAAAGTTGGAGCTCCCCTGGCAGGCTGCCAGGGTCTTAAGAAGGCTCTGGGGGCCCAAGGTAACCTCCTGGTGCCAGTCAACTTTCATTGTAAAACCCAACTCAGGAGGAAAAAAACCCTCCCTCGCCTTCCCCTCTCCACAGAGCTAGCTGGCATACAAGGACCGTCTATGCTGGCACATTGCCCCTTATTTTAGGGGCCAGCTTTTGCTCTGGGATGGCATGGAGAAGGGGATTATTTGCACTGTGGCTTTTGATGTAAGCCATCATTGTCATATTATGAATAGCTTCGCACAGGGATGGCCAAGCACAAAGGCTCGTCCCCCAGCCCTCCCTCACGCAGCCCTGTGTAACCCAAGTCCTTGTCACAAAGGGGCTTTCTGATTGTTTTCCTCTTCACAGTCTTAAAGAAAATAGTGGCCTCAGTTAAAATCTTTAATTTTTTTAAACTCTATTTTAATTTGAGCGCTACAGTTTCGGTGTATGTGCTGCCGAAGCTAGCACAATTTGAGCATTACAGAGCATGTTAAGAATTGGAAGAGATAATTTACACAGAAATGCTGCACACATATGCTCAAAATCATATTTATAATTACTTCTTCGGTGTGATTTCTTTTTAAATGCACTTGGCTATAAGATTTTAAGATATTCTATCATTGCATATGTGCTTATAGGAAAAAAAAGCATCACATAAAGTTTGGTCATTCAGGATAGGAGCCTATATAATGATAACACCAGTGCCACCAAATGCACTCCCTAGAGAAAACTGAGATTCCTAGTATATTTCTTAGTGCAGCAGACTCAAAGTTCATAGGAAAATGGAGGAAGGTAATGTATTTATTATAAACATTGGATTTCTATGTATCTATCTATACATAGATATATCCATATAGAGAGATATATCATGCTTTTAGGTTTGTCTCAACATATGGACACATGCATAATGAGGCAAAGTTTAACTTGGGACTCAGAGAATTCCTGATGTGATAAAATAAGCAAAGCACATAGTTCAGATACATGGTGTATGCTAAAGTTGTCAAAGATAAAGTGTAAATAAAAATTAAAATTTGATATGCACGTAGCAATTCATTAAGGAGCCTAATGATCTTAGATACACTGTGATATACTGGAAGTTATAAGGCAGACAGTTTGGAATCTGAGGAGCAGAAATGGTATTTAGCCATATCTGAAGGTATCTTTTTTTCCCTTCCTTTCTTCCTTCCTTCTTTGCTTTCTGTCTAAAGAAAAAATGCAACATATATTTACAGATGTCCTTTGTTTGCATCCAGAACCAAGGATATTGTAATGAGCAAGACAGAAAATGCCCTGTGTCCCTGGAACCCAGATTTTTTAAATAGAGTAAACATAAACAAAATACGTTGGTGACAAATATATTGGAAACCAAATATGTCTCAAGGACATAATCTGATGGGAGGCGCTGATTTTTGATAAGATGGCAATGACTTTCAAAGTTCAAATTAAAGAGTACGATAGAAAAAAATGTCAAGAAATACCATACTTAAAAAAAATACTTATCTTGGACGGTTATAAGTGAATGGTCATTGTAAGTTCGCAATATTTGATCCTGATAGTAAAGCCTTACTTCTTTACTACAGATTCATATTTTCAGTTTTTGTCTGAAGTTTGGCCAAATAAAGACTAGAGAGCTGTTGATTAAGTGAAGATAAGTAGCAGCCCCCAGAGCAGCGTTTTAACTTTCAAAATACTAAAAGTTTAAGAACTTGAACCGTATTATCTCATCCACGCTCTTAATCATATGAATTACATAACTCCGTTTAACATATTTAGTCAGTGAAGTCAGTGTGATCCACCTGTAGCCAATTGAGTATTGACAGGGAGCAAAAAAAGATTTCTAAAAGCATTTTCCAGGCTCACTGAAGCCTATTTCTTCAACCTCCATGTCATGCTGTTACTGCCCTGTAGTCCAGCATGTCCCCATTAAGGTGACCATGCCAGCTCGGATTACCAAGTAAAACTTGCCACGACCACTGGGGAGATTCAGCCTGCAACCCAAGGCTTTCCTTTGAATTTTTGGTAGGCTGGTCAGTGCAAACCCTTGGACCTATTTAGTATTCTTCACTGCAACATTTTTAGTTTTCCAGTTTAAAATTATATCTTTGAGCTTGTTTAGACTTTTAGGGGGCAAACTGAACTACACAATGGAGGGGAATTGTCATTCAGCAGCAAATTTCAGAACAACCCAGTGACCCATTTGTGCCCTCACACACAGCCAGCTCATGTTCATACAGCACTTACATTTCCCTGCGATTTTTCTTCTGGGATCCTATAACTTCTCTCCCCCCCCCCCATTGGTGTTTTTATCCCTTACAGAACCAGAGATCTGTGAGTGGTGCCTTGTATGCGCAAAGCACTGTTGGTGATTTTTACCACTTTAATGGTTGCTTCAGACAACTGCCGTTTTCTTGTTCATTATTGCTTAAATATATCAATGCACAGTGTCATGGCTTATGGCTAATAAAACTCCAGCGCTGAGTGACTGCAGTCCGGCGTGGTGGGAAGTGACATTGTGGCTGCAGGCAGACTCTGAAGAAGCAGATCTGAGCTCTGCCCGGGTACCAGACATCGGTCCTGGCTCTGCTGCGTGGGAGACTTAAGGAAGATGATGCAAGGGTCCCTGTCAGGGGAGGGGAGGAAGATGACTTCCGGTGCCCATGGTCAGGTGGAAGCCTTCCTGCCCTCACTGCTGTCTCTCCCTGTCACCAACACAGTCCCTTCTGGAGCCTTCCGACAAGCAGCCAGGTGCAAAACAAGAATGCACATTACAACAGAAAATTCTACTTAGAGTCTTTAAAGTGTGCTTGTTCAAGATCTTTCTTTTCTTACTCTTTTAATATCAACAGTCAAGAAGCTTGCTAGTATAATCTGTGTCTTTCTCTTTTCAGTTAGTTGATGCCATCAACATGTCTTGAGTACCACTGTGCTCACTCAGCATGGTGCCCAGCAGAGTGTGGGCACCAGGAATATTTGGTAAATCCTTGTATGAGCAACGGTGCCAGGCCCCAATGGGCACAATGAGGAAATGTAAGAAGAAATTAAGTTCCAAAAGTACCTATTGAGCTAGAGACCATAAAAGGGCAGAGACTTCCAGGTGCTGCTACTGAGTCTCTGGAATTCCACTCTGGATACAAGCATGTGTGTACTTTAAGAAACTTCATCAAACTATACAGATATGATTTGTGTGCTTTTATTTAATGTATTTTATGTCATAGTAAAAAATATTTAATAGTTTCTGTTATTAAGTATGTACCTCATAGTCTAATATGAGCATAGAAAGTGTATGTATAAACCAAGACAGGCAACACACTATAACATTTGCCTGACCCCTTCCAAAAATGTGCTATGGGTGAAGAGGATAATCCATTCTGAGTTCTGTATTTATAGGTGGCATTAATATACATTTCTGGGGCAGGGCGGGAGATGGATCATCTTCAGAACTGGTTTCCCCAAGTCTAACACACAAAGCCCAGATGGGTGCCCACTGGGTAATGCAGGATTCTGGATGGCTGGCTCAGGAGCTTTGTCTGCTGGCTCCCATTTATGATTTTTTCCCTCTTTTTTAAAGAAAGAAACATAAGGAAAACATTTGCTTTGACATTGAATCCACCCCCACATGAAACAGTAATTGCAGGGCTGGGAGGGAAAAAAAAAGTATCATTCCAATTTGGGGCCAACCCGCCTTGACAATACTGTGTTAAATCTTCGGAAGAGATAAAACCAAGTCACAGCAAGGCCACCTTGGCACAGGTGGACAGTCAGAGGGCACAGAGAGTCAGAGGCATCTCTGGGAATTTCTGGAGTCAGGAGCTGTGCGGGCTCTCGGGAAGGAAGATAGTACCAGCAGAGCTGGCTGTGTACCTGATACCTTGGGACACTTGGGCCGTGAGCTAGCCAGGTGCCCAAGGCACAGCTAGACCACTTGACCTCCTCTCGGACCAGACTAGACTCTTCCCACTGCAGAAACAGGGACCTCAGAGAAGTCCCAAAGCACACAGTCACACGTGTTTCCTCCTCCAGTCTCCGCATGTCTGTGAAAGTTCAAATACTGAGTCAAGTTTATTGTTTCTCTCTCGTTTATTTTAAGTATAGTTTTACACTTTATTATGTGCAGTGACATCTTAAATGGAGGCTGTCACTCCATCTTGACTGCTGCTAGGGGCTAGAGCCACTTACCATGTCACCCATTTCAGCAGCCCTGATTAACGGTATCAGAACGAGCAGCTCCGACTCCACCCTCCCCCAAAAAGAGCACCCCTCATTTCCACAAGGCAAAACACTAGAACAGCGGCACCCTGCATCTCCAGTGGGAGGGCCTCCAAACTGGAGGCTTTGAGTAGCATTTGTCTTTCCTTCTCCTTTCTTTCTTTATTCTGCTTTTTTCTGAAGATGGTAAATAAATTGGAACACTTTTTTTTGTTTTTGTTTCATGTTCTCTCTGTAAATAATATTTTGTGCAGTTGAAGCATGGCTTCACAACAATAAAACAAAATACAATAAAACAAAACAGAAACTTTCTTTGGTCCCTCTCCCTTGCCTGGTCCAAGTTAGTTTTTGTAGCCCTGTCATTACGTGAGGTAGCCTAGAGTAATTTGAATATTTCATTCCCCCGGCTGCTAATGCAGCGTGCCTTACAGATGGCTCTTGCTTCATCCTTCTGGACCCGGTTCAATTATAAATGAAAGTAGGGAGCTGAGATTTGTCTTTTTGTCTCTCCTTAGTTGGAATAACACAATAAAGCTTGATGGCTGGGAATTTCTCAAACTGCCTCTCTTTCACCTTGGACGTTTCCCAGTTAGGTCTCCCTTTGTAGAACTTGGGGTACACTAAAGCCAAATGTGTAATTATTTGGAATATATATATATATTCCAAATATATATATTGCTCCTGTCCGGACCCAGGCAGAAAGGCACTATTGTAAAAGAGTGAGCAACCTCTTGCTCTCGACCCCCACCTGCGTCCTTCTTTTTAGTTTCTATTTCTCATCAATTCCTTGGTGACTGACTGCATGATTTATTCAAGAACCTTGAGTAAAACCACTTCCCTCTTCTGTGCCCTTAAAAGTCCTGTTCCCTCACTTTGTACTGCTCAGGGACATTTTGATGGTCAGGGAAAAGGATTTTTTTTCCCCTCACAGTGAAACGTGGACCCAGCTTACTAAATCAATATATAAAAATAGAACACACGTGTATAGCAAATTATGCAAACTTATGAATTTCTTCTTGTATGCACATATTTATTAGATTGTAGTAGTATTTTCAGTGTGTGTGGGGGGGTATATGCATACATACCAAAGGGTTTGGGGTTTGGTGTGTTTTTAGATATTCTGAAAAATAAACCAAATATATTATTTTATTGAGGAATTTTTATGAACATTTTGGCAAATAGTAAGGCATGCTGTTTCCCTCAGGCTATCTATTAGGGGAATTGATGCTATATTTCTGTAAGTTTTAGTTACTAAGATAAAGTGGTGTACACATAACTTGCCAATTTAAAGAGAAAGTGCTGGAATGTTAGGGTAAAAGCTGCAGTACCCTTGGATAGGTACCCCAGGGGTGAATAGAAGCAGCAGGACTTAGAGAACTCTTCTTTATCCATGCAAGTTATACCACATCTCACCTCAGTGTCTGCCTCCTTTTTCCTGGTCCGTTAAATAGCATTCAGCTTCACAGGAGAGATAACAGTGAAAATTAACCCAATACTGAAAAGTCAAGTTTTGATGACCTACTTTAAAAAACAGTGTGTTTCATTTTCACATTAGTTTATGGCAACTAATTTTTGTAGCTAACCTTGGTATTTCAAATTTGGTTCCGTAACAGGTTATGGGTAGGTCACTCTGAGACCGCCTGGATTCTTGAGTCTGATTCTGTAATCTAAAAGATATTAGAGGAATAAGAAGTAAAAATTTGGAATCTAAATGGAATTAGAAATGTTATTTTTTTCCGGCTAGCTACCATAACACCTTCATAGTAAGTATTCTAGGAACACAGCAATTGAGATTGTTTAATAACCTTCGGTCAGTTTCTTGCGACTAATTATCTCGGACTGATTTTCTGCTAATATAAAATCTTGCCTGAGTAATGAAATTGGAGATTCTATTTCCAGCTAGCTTTACTTTGTCAATCATTTACCTGCTTTTCTGTGGGAATTTATAATAAACTGAAAAAATAATAGCAACCATATGAATATTGGCATAATGATTTTCAATGTACAGAGTACTTTTCAAGCAATTATCTCAATTTTGGCATTTGCAATCATTTGGAAGGGCTCGTAGCTTTGTTTTTCTTAGTTTACAGGTTGGAACTTGCAAAGACGAAGCAATTCAAATCCAGTGTGGATGTGTTAGGGCTAAGGTGAATGATGACTAACAGGCCTGCCCCCTTTTCCATAAGTAGAAGGCAAGAGACGGGAAGTATAGAAGTGGCCCTCTCATCTGACAAAATCTCAGGATCCTTTGTCACTCTATCTCCCTTGAAGTGTCATCCTCATTATCCGAGAAAGTTCCTAGAGCTCCAGACAGCCCATGTGCAATCCAGTCATCACAATGGAGGAAGAGGGCAGAGAAGAAGGAGGATTTACTCTCTTCTAAGAAGACTTCCTAATGCAACATTCATACTTCAGCTTACATCTCATGGCCACATTGAGGCAATCTCATAGTTACAAGAGAGTCATGGAAATGTAGCCGGGAAGGAATGTTTCAGTTACCTCTTAGGAAAAGACCAACTCCATGAAATGACAATGCACTGCGTTCGACCCTAGCCCCGAAATTGTCCTTGAGCAGGTTAGATGGATGTCTAATCTGATTTTAAAAAGGAGATGGAGTGTTACATAAAGAACCTAGCTAATGGCAAAGACAAATCTTCAGTGTATTAATAAATATGTGCTGAATTGGGTATAATTGGACATATCTGTGGGGAGCACATCAGAGAAAAAGGCGGTAGTATGCTTCCAAAGCAATGGCGGCAGTGATGAGGGTCTGGATTGTATCAGACTATGGTGCCAGTCAGTAGAGACAGGAGTGACCTTCAAGCACTAGTGTAAATTCTTGAAGATTAATTTGTGTGTCCCAGAAGAAGTTTTTTGTAGTACATGGCTGTTAAATTCAAATGCCAGCTTGGTGTTACTTCCCACTTAAATCATAACATAATAGTTTATAGGACTGTCAATATTTACAGATCGTATTCTTGGTTATTCTGTTGTCTGTGGCCATGGACCCCAATGCCTCAGATGTTTTTAAGAAAGAGGATTTCTTATTGCCCTCTGTGTTTGGGGGAGAAAAGCATATCCAAGTTCCTAAGTACTCAGGGCTGTACTTAGGCTTTGTAACCTAGATATCCTACAAGTCCTTATCAGTGTGCTGAGCAGGTAGGGTATCTTCCTTAGAGCTCTGTTGTCTCTGTCACCTGTCCTAGTGGCTTTGGGAGTCACACTTAGCACGCGTGTCACCTCTCAGGGGGACTGATGCCTGGTAGTTAGCTTTTATTTGTTTATATTTTTAAAGAATGAGACAAAACTAGAATACCTCTTTGTATATGGCAGGATGCATTTTATATTTGTGTATTTATCTGTAAATTTTCACATTATATGTTACTTTAGTCTCTGAATATGATTTTTTGGGTCACAGACCCATATGGAATCTCTGACAGTGAGTATGCCATATGTTTGTTGCAGTGACGTGAGGGTGACCATATTACTTGCAAGTGAGCTTTGCTGGTTTCTCTAGCAGGAGGAAAATCAGGAGGAACTTTATAGTGTCATTTATACTGCCACACATTTTGTGCAGACCACAGATGTCTTTTTTGTGTTGTCTTATTTTGTTATATTTTCAGTCACAAGTTTCGTTGTTTTTTTTCTTTCTTTTGCTTATCTTGCCTTGACAGTATTATGGGAATTTATTTAAATTGGGAATAAAACCCTATTATTTGTTTTAACTTCTGTCCCACAAATCTATATAATACAATTTGGAATGCATTGCAAGATGTCATTAGATAGGAAAACATTTGTAAAACTTTCTATGAGATACTTAGGTCAGTATATGTTTGTCATTATTGAAACGACTGCCCATGTTTATTATAGCAACATTTGCAACAAATTCTAAAGACACCATTCTTCTCATCTAAGGCTTTAGTTTCATTTTTTAAAGCCAAATTGACATTTTAATTCTCTGCTGATTTAGTCTTCTTTGATGAAGAATTTTAGCCGAGGACAGATCTCCAGAGTTACAGATGAAAATACTGCTCCACCCAAGGCTTTCCAGTGAGTCACTTCTACCAACATAAATGGTTGTCAGCTCCTTACAGACATTGACTTGTCCCTCAGTCAGGAGCTTATAGAGGTGATTTCTTGACAAGAAGTGGTGAACAGTCAAAAGACATACATACAGTTTTACTAGTCTTCCGTGATTGTGCTCCTGCCCAGCAAGATTAAATGTTAGCCTTGAAAAACTTGACCCAGTATTGTACGTGTAAGAATGAGTATGTGTTTATATACATGTACTTGTGTAGCGCAATGGGCCCCAACTGTCCCTTTATCATTGAAGAATGTGGGGGATTTTTGTTCTGAATTGTTTTGGAAACTTGACTAAAGAAAGGGAAATTGAGCTTCATCAGTGAAGCTGCTTGACTCCTCACAATGGCCTTCTCTTGAAACCAGGCTGAGGTGAGGGGAAGCAAACTGCTGTTCAAAACAGATTTCATGCAGTGAAGCAGGCAAGAAGGCACAAGACAATTAATGGGTGCATTCCGCATGCCCAGCTCTCTTCAGATGGCTTTACCAGTGAAGTCCTTTAAGCCTAAAAGCAATCCTGTGAGATAATGAGATGCTCTCTAGTTAATAGATGGGCCTTCGAGAAGTGAACTGATTCACCCAGGGTCACAGTTAGTAGTGGCAAAGGAGTCAGAATGAGTCAGGTCTGTGTGATTAAAAACTATTTGTTTTCCAGGATACAATAGAAACTCATGTTCCTGTGAGTCAGATATGCTCTCTCCATCAGGGTGTGAAATGTCCCCGGAAGTCCCACTGCATGGAATTAACGTTGGTGGTTTTATGCACTGGCCTTACTTATTCTTCTAATATAACACCTTCCACGCTCTGCAAAATTCTAGATGCTGTGTGAGGTGGGGGAAGGAACAGAAATGTTACCCACCCTTGGATGGGTAGCGTTGGGTTGAAAGTGAAACAGTAGTACATGGGACAACTGATGGCCATGGCAAGTTTAATTAGCTTGTCACTTGTCAACAGAAACTGAGGAACTCTATGACATCATTCACATAGGCTTTCCAGAAGCAGAGATGGGGAGATAAACACATGTCCAGGACAGTAACAATATGGCTGACAGAGGACCAAAGGGAGGACCTAGAAAGGACAGCTGGACTGAACACTGAAGTACCTGCAGGTTCAGGTGGGATAGCATTCACAGGATGCTTTGTCAAAGCTTGTTCACTTCCTTATCTTAAATTTTTCTCACTTCTATTCATTAAGGTATAACTGTTTTCATTATTCTTAGCCCCATCTTTATTTTTGCAAATGGGGAGTACCATTTCCTGCACATACTGTGTTCCATGAATGGATTGTGAGGAGATGAGTGACAAGGCTGAGAGGGAAGAAGGAGCAGGACACTATTCAGAGCACACAGCCTGTGAGAAGCAGGGACATGGTCTTCTTCTGCTTCTCTAATTGCATGTTTATGTAACAAGAGAGGACTTTTTCTAGAGTTTATTAATCTCTATCAATAGAATGTTGGTTCCCGTTGATGAAATGTTTAGAATGGGTTTGTATTTCCCAGAAATTTTCTTTTTCCCTTTTGACTTTGTTTTTCAACCTGTAAATATTTTATGAAATTATTATAAAGCTCTATTCTGGTCCCAATTATAGATACCTATTGTAAAATAGATAATGTGTTTAGTGTGATGTTCAGTGATGTCTGCTCACTATTGCTAAGATAGTTCTTAATAAAAACAATGCATTCCAAGGCAGGACTGGCTGTAGAATTTGTGGGTCCCAGCACAAAGCAAAACTGTGGACTCCTCTGTTCAGTAAAATATTGATTATTTCACAATGGTGTTTCTTTTTCTATTCGTATTTGCTTGCTACCCATAATAATTACATTCCCCAGCACTAGCATCTCTGCCTCTGCTCCACTTCAAATCAGCAGGCATTAGATTCTGATAGGGAGCACACATACTAAATACCATGCACCTGCAGTTCACAGCAGTGTTTGTGCTCCTATAAGAATCTAATGCCCATGCTGATCCAATAGGAGAATGAGCTCAGGCAATACTGAGCGACGTGGAGCAGCTATAAGCACAGAGCGGGCTTCACCAGCCTGCCCCTGTTCCCCTCCTGCAGTATAGCCCAGTTCCTAACAGACTACAGACTAGCTCCTGTTTGCAGCCTTGTGGTTGTGGTCCCCAACTGCAGGACCCTTCTCAGTGTGCCTCAGGTCCACAAAACCAAGTCCAGCCAGAGGTTTGGTCCAGAATGCCAAAAATGCATTTTCTACCTACAGTGTTATTCGTGTCCCTACCCAGGGACTGGGAAGGAGGCATCTGCATGTGTGAGGTTATAAAAAAGCAGTGTGTGGGTCCTGTGTAGTTCTTTTGCCTGTCTGTCTGTCCATCTGTTAGACACTCCTGAGTACTAGGAACATGTTAACTCTCGGTTGCATAAGGAGAGATATCTTTTATTAGTCATTGCCAAAGAATTCTGATTTGGAGCAAAGGAAAGCACGGAGAAGTGGGAGGCAGAGCAAACATCAAAAAATGGGCTTTCTGGACTCACTGCCAGCTTGGCTGTGGTCCATGTTCAAGTTTTTAAGTTTATTATCGTACGTGTAGATAAGACCCATCCTTATGTAGAAGTCCCGGCACCTTCCACATATATTTCTGGTACAGAAAAACAGATGGGACAGAAACTTACACAAAAATCACATCTGTCACTCTGGACAATTAAGCAAAACATGAAATTGCAGCAAAAAAAGCACGAGATATTTAAATAGAACAAGATTTCAAATGAAGGACTCATGTTGTTGAACCAGAATGTGGCTTAAGTCGACATCTTCTGAAAGGGATGATTTTTATTTTTTTGGTCTTTCCATAAATACAGCCTCCCCCCACTTCCATCAGTAAATCCTGACTTAACAAAGAGAATCTTTCTCATTCAAGAGGAGGCTGAGCCAAAAGGTAGTACTCTTTTGAATCAGTCTATCAAAAGGAACACGAAAAAGGAGGGAAACGCTTAACATTTATTTCACACCGGCCACTCACTATGGGTCCAGCAAAGCTATAGAGAGCAGACATCACCAACTTTATTTTACAGGGAAGGGAACAAGCCCCAACATCTCCTCAAGTGCCTGCCAGCCTCAGCCAAGGTTTGCTAGAGACTGGACTTGAATTCTAACCACACTACTCCTCCTTTCTGAATTTTAGCATGGGAAACCAAGGAAACAGAAGTTCCGTGCCTGCAATGCATTCCACTTTTACCTAGTAGGAACTTGTCATCAAGAGCGACCCCTGCTGTGAACATTCTCTGCGTCCTTGTGGAGATCAGGAACTGCTTAGGAACTTAGCTTTTGCTCTCTTAAATGTTTTTGAAATGTGGCCTGGATTTATGGCTCCCATCGCCTTTCCCTTATGTGGAACCCACTGATTTCCAATAGGATGTTCTCAGTCACCAAGGGCAGCTACCTAGTGCAGAATGTAACTGGGAAATAAAACAATATGAGATACCTATCATCTCTTTTTTAACAAAAGAAAATTTGGGGGGCTGGGGAAACAGCTCAGTGGCACAAGTGCCTGCCTGGGAAGCGCGAGGTCGTGAGTTCAATCCCCAGTACCAAAACCAAAAAAACTTCCTTGCATCCTCTGCCCACTCCAGTGTACCTCTGACAACCACCTCAGACCCTGAATGTCTGCAGTGTGTTTATGTAAGATAAGAACCCTCTCACTAAGAAATCCATTCAAATTGACCGAGGCATCAGGCTATTTGCCCCAACTTGCCCATGTGGTTTGTCTCCCTTACAAATAAATGGAATGTGCTGGCTTAAGGTTTTGACAAGACTCATGAAGAATCTCACGGAAGTTGAATGAGACACTGCACCCAAATTATGGGTCTGCACTGGGATTTCATTTCATTTCCTGTTGTGTAAAAAGCAAAGCATCCTTTTGGATGTCAGAGGCAGCTTCATCTTTGACTGTGATGGCAGAATGTGTGAGGAAAGAGAAGAATGAGGCCTAGAGGACACCGTAGGTAAAGTGTGGAAGGCATTTTGCCCCTAATCGAGGAACCTGAGTCACCTGTTCTCTGTCCTTCTTTGTCATTTATGTAATGGGCCCATAGAAACAGTCCTCCAATAGGAGGATGTCACAGGGTCAGGTGGGGTGTTGTATTTGCCGTACAGGTGTAAATGCCACCATCCTATCCAGAATGCTTGACTTTGGGGAATTAGGAAACATGAGCCAAATGTGGGCCTTGAACCAGTTTTATTGCTGCAGCACGGAATGAACCAGTTTATGAGTAGTGGGGACATGAGTGATGCAGTGCTCTTACTAACCAGGACTCAGGTCCAGTAACTACCATCAAGCCTCACTCCCTTTGGTCTATAAACTAATGCATGCCTAGTCACGACCCTGTGCTGTCTCTCTGCTTGTCCGAACCTATCTACCCCTCAATTTTGGCCTTTCTTTATCAAAATAATACCTGGCCTGAGGCCAGTATGCCTACACACAAGCCAGTATGCCATACAACCCAAACTCCTCTGCACTGTAGGGTGTAAGCCCAGGTAATGCAAATAGCTCAGACTGTGCAAGGTGTGGGGGTGCCTGCCTGTCATACCAACGCTTGGGAAGCTGAGGCAGGTGGATTACAACTCGAGTCCCACTTGAGTAGTTCAGTGGCACTGAAAATAAAGAGGGCTATGATGGGGCTTAGTGCAAAGACCTTGGGTTCAACCTCCAGAACCAAAAGGAGGAAAGACAAAAAGAGCATGGACTGTGAAGAGCTAGACTTGAGTGATCTGTGTAAGTTTGGATTTGTTTCAACCTCTCGGAGTACATTTCTTAAAACAATAGCGATCCCCGGGCTTCTGAAGCTTAGTATGTGGATGGGATTAGGCAGTGCCAGTGAGATCGCAGGAGACCGCTTGGTAGAGGGTGAAGCAATGGAGAAGAGAAGGCAGCCAGCACTGCTACAAGGCCACCTGACTGGAGGACGCTGTGCTTTCAGATACGTGTCTTCATAACTGAGCCCCGTGAAGCCGCGCAAGGAGTCTGCTGAGTGCCATCTTTGCTTTTTATGCATACGGAGAGTGACAGGGCTCAAAAGTAGCAGACCAAAGGCAAAACCTCAAGTGAAACTCACTGTCATTTCCACTGTGGCCACCTAGATTGAGGTGTCCCACACCAGCAAACAGTCCCCACTTGAGCCCCAACTGCCTCAGCAAGGAAAAGCGAGGCACCCCGTTTGTGTTGTCCTTAGATCCCAGCTCTCAGAGGAGCACATTTCCCTCCTGGCCTCCGGAGAGTCTCCTCCGCCTCCCTCTCCCATTTTTGTCCTTCTGCCTGGAAACCTTGAGGATTTGGAATACTTCCTGCCCACATTTTCAACCAAGGGGCCACGAGGGATTTCTCTGTTTATTGCTTTTTTTCTCTGGGATTGGAATGGCTCAGACCAGCTACTATTTGAAAAACACCAAAATTGTTTGGTTTTTGTGTTTTGCTTTCTTTTCTTTTTTGCTTATTATCAAAAGGAAAGTAGAGTTTTCTTGCAACTAAATGAGAACTTGATATCTTTCTTGTCCCGAGGGGGTATATGTGTGTGCATGCGTGTGTGTGTGCGCGCGCGCGTTGGGAGCTGTTTAGCCTCCTGGTCCTCCGTAGCTGCCAGGAGCAGAGCTGATGTTCTGAAGCACATTGAGGAGGGCTGGCAGCTTCCTTAGCTTTGTCCCTGCCTTCCTCTCTGTCCCCTCTGCCCACAGTGTCCCCTTGCCGTCAACATGTCTGTTGTCTGTGTGCTGCATGAGTTTGTCTGGAACACCAAACTCCCTGCACTTGACAATCACTACAGTCTTTCTGCCTTTTCTCTTAAACAGCTTTTTTAAAGCCCCCAGGGACCGTTAAAAAAAAATAAAAAGGAATGCAAATGGAAATCACGCTGGAAGCTGAAATGAACATTGTTTCAAGTCATGAGATCCTGGCCACACTGGGACAAACTATTTTTTATTTTGGGTAATATTTCTTCGTTGGCATTTATTACACCTCTGTTAAACAGAGCTCATGTGACATAGTGTTACTCATAGGCAATCAGAGGAAAAGCTGAAAGTTGAGCCATTAGTAGGGCAGGGCAACTTATTGTTAATAGCAGCCATTAAAGCCAAAAGGAAAAATTACCCATCTGCCCCCGCCAAACCTGTCTGCGGAGACCCCCATTGGGCCTCCAGACCGGAAGGGGGGCTGGGCAGACATGAGGAAGGGAGAAGGGAATGTAGAAACCTGAGACCTTGGTGAGGGAAGATAGAATTCTAGTTTGGGCCTGACCCCTAGCATACTGGAAAAAAAAACCTTGGAAGAATTCAAAATTCAAACAGCTCTTTTGTCTGATCACCTTTTCTCAGGAAATCACCTGAGATCTGCTGCAAAATCCATTTTAGCTCCAGAGAGCAAACTCAAAAGTAATATTTGTGTAGCAGCAACACCTTGTGATTGTACATATGCAGCTTATGGCATGTAACAGGTCTACCATACCGAAAATCTTTACCAAAAACTTGGGGTTCAGCAACACACATTTTTGCACCTACCTTTAAAAGAACATGTGCTTTGAAATCCTTTCAGACATTTTAAATACTAACCAAGATGTAACACCAGTCACCAGCTCTGACACCTCTGTAAAAGTGTGCTTGCTTGAAGGGACTATATAAGAAGCCAGCTAGGAAAATAAATTTGAGTGAGCTTTGCAGAGGGCATATTGATAAAACTCATACCAAGTCTGGAGGCAAGAGGCAGTGGCCCATTTTACGGATAGTGTTAGCTTTTTTCCAGCACAGATAGCGACTGCTGTTACCAAGGTCGCAGAGCAGTTGGAAAGCTATGCTAGACAGTAGATTTGGAGCTTGGAAGACAGCTCCTAAGGGCACCTCCACTGCCTGGCCTACAGCCTGACACCTCCAAAGAGATAGCATGGCGGGAGTACTGTGGAGCTGGGATTTGGGGGGTAGAGATACCAAAATGAGGTTTGTAAACTCCTTGGATGAACTCAGAGCTGGTTGGGAGTTTAAGCAAAGATGGCCATACTTAGCACACAGACAGACACTTTTGTACATGTACACACACTGGCACCCACGGTCCCCTTTGCACACTTGGCTTATGATAAGTGGTCCGGCCCGTCAGAAGGCGGAGGTCCCTGCTGACTCAGACCCTCAGGGGTGTCTCTGACTCAGAGTGTCTGATTTCTCAGATATGACCACATCTAGTTCTGGGTAACACATGTAGTTCTGAGCACCAGCCCTTGCCTGTTCCTTCGCTGTCAAAATAATGGTAAGGTCAGATCATCTTAACTGATCACCAGGTCAAGTCTTGGCTGGTCCAAACTCCTGTGTTTTGTGGTTTGGTCTTATTCAGAGCTCTTGACCTCAGTCTGACTGTGTTGGTAATACTTTATTTGTTTCAACATACATGGACCTTGATATTGTGCCTTTTTTTTTATCTTCTACTCTGTACAGATTGTACCCTGATAGATGGAACTGGCTGACATTCTAGGTTCACTTTTCCACTCACAGACACTGCCTGTTTACGGTGTATCTCCGTGTGGGCCAACAATTGGTCTATTTGGTTGTTGTAAAAATTAATTTCAGGTACTTATTCATTGTTTGAGCATTGGACAGCTTGAACCTCATAATCTCCTGTCAAAGACTGTGGGGTGAAAGATCACTACTAGGTTCCGGGCTTGGTAGTATAGGCCTGTAATCCCAGTACTCTGGAAAGCTGAGGCAGGAGGAACAAAAGTTGGAGCCCTGCCTGGGCATTTTAGTGATTTACTGAGACTCTGGCATAAAGTAAAATAAAATTAAAATAAAATAAAATAAAATAAAATAAAATAAAATAAAATAAAATAAAATAAAAGACTTGGAATGTTTCTGAATGCAAAAGCCTGGATCTAATCTCCAGTATAACAACGACAAAAAAATCTCTGTTAGGGGTTTGCATGCCATGGGATGCCCGGATAAGGAATGGGATGGGACTGGCAGGACAAGTGGCCAGTAGGAGATAATTTCAGAATGCTTCACTGTGCCCACCGGCTGCGGGCCTTGGGTGCTTCCTCACCCATGGACTATCTCTAGAGGGAACTCATAGTGTCACCTCAAGCCTTGTGCTCTTTCAAAGTACACTGGGAAGCACCAGGTGTTGGAAAGGCATTGAAAAGCAGGTGTTGGACAGAACTAGTGGAGGCAATTTGTCTGAAGAGTCACAGCACTGCAGGACACCCAGGAGCAATGGGCAGCCGAGCAGCACGTGACAGTGGTCATGCTGCAAAGTCAGCCTCCAGTGTTAGCGGGGACAGTTTCTTAGTGTGATATGTCCACTTCAGATTCTTTGATCTTTGAGAAAAATGAGTAAGAGGAAAACAACAGATGGCAAGATAGATGTGAGAGAGGGCCACGGCCCCTTCCTTAAAGAGAAGGCCGATGAGCTGTTGAGTGATTTCATGTAGAGGAATGCTATGAAGGGGGTATTAAGGAAACTCCCACATAAGCTGGCTGTGGCAGTGTGTGCCTGTCACCCAAGCTACTCAGGAGGCTGAGGTGGATCACAAGTTCCAGGCCAGCCTGGGCTATTCAGGAAGACTCCCATCTTTGAACAAAGAAACAAGTCCAGAGTTCTTCACAAATAAATGACTGAAAAAATAAATTTAGAATGTTTCTAGTTTATATTATTTTATGTTGTTATGTTTTATGTTATTTTATTTTATTTTATTTTATTTTATTTTATTTTATTTTATTTTATTTTATTTTATTTTAAAGACAGAGTCTCATTAAGTCACTAAATTTCCCAGACAGTGCTCAAAAAGAACATGATTCTTTAGAAAGCTTCAAAAATATCAGAAGTCATGATGCTTCCTGTCATGGAATTTACTAAGGAAAGAGATCTTTTCGCAAGCATATCATTAAATTTCTGAATCTCAAGAAGATAGGACATTTTCATCTGAGATATTAAAAAAGCAATCTCCTATTTTTTTGATGGTCTTGGCCTCTTCAAGGTGAGAATGAATTTCTTAAAATGAGTTGCTTTCTTCCGAGTCCTGGTATCATCCCTGGTATTTTCTGGGCCCCCAAGCTGCATGTCCCTGGGCCAAAACAGACACTGCCATGGACTCTTCCACAGTTGTGCGGGGTGAACTTAATCCTGGGCTATTTTAATGGGGCTAGAAAAATCTACTCCAATGCAGTAACTTCAAAACTTTCCCAAGAGTGAGGACGTGGGCATCTACTGTAATCTAATTTTCTCCTGTAATATTTGCTTTTCCCCATTTCTCTGTTGCTCCCTCCTAGTGTAATTACCATGGCAAGCACTTCCTGTTTGTCCCCTGTAGGTAATACCACCTCGTGCCAACACCCCGAGGCCCAGCAGGAATATACAGTATCCTTTGCCAGTGTCGATCAGGGCTTGATTACACTTCACGGCTGTAATTCAAGCCTGCTAATCCTCCTCTGCGGTAGGAAAAGAGGCCTGTTCTATTAGATAAGCTGATTACTGTCTGGAGTGTGCTTCATGCCTAGCAAGAGTTGTTTATATGGGGAATTACTGCCAGTTGGGGTCTGCTTCGTGACACCAAGGACGCCTGCTCAGGGGTCCTGATGTCAGGCTTCACCTTGGATCCGAAAGGGTGAGAAGTAGAGGTTGATTACAGCTGCTTTTCTCTCCATCTCAGTACTGGGGCTAAATATTTACTTTCTTTGTCAGTTAATTGAAGGAACCAGATAAGATACTCAGTCTGAGACTTTTTTGTCCTCATGCTGCCCCCCCCCAGGCACGTCAAAACTACTGTTCCACACTTGCCACTTTTTGTTGTGTTGGCTGTACTGGGTGTTAAACCCAGGCCCTCTGCACTAAGTTACATCTCCAGTCATTTATGTTTTATTTTCAGACAGCATCTTACTGCTAAGTTACCCAAGTTGGGCTCAAACTTATGACTTCTGCCTCAGCCTCTCAAGCATGCTGGGATGACAGGCCTGCACTGATGAATTCTGTAGGGCAGTTTCATCTTGGGTTTTCTTAAGGGCTGAAGTAGAGGGGACCACTGTGGGGTTAAGCTGAGTGTGTGGTGAACACAATGGTCACAGACTCTGGAGTGCCCAACCACAGGGGAAGGGTGCCCACAGCGCCCAAGTGAGTGCTTCTCACACACACAGATGTTCACCTCAAAGCCACAGATGCTTGGAAACCGCATCCACCTCTCCCCAGTGGCCAGCACTGGTGTGGTGTGCAGCCTGCGGCCGGGCTGCAATCTCCGTGGCCCGGGCTGTTTGAAGAGAAGAAAAAAGTGCATTTGTTACAACCGTCAGTGACTCAAGGCTGGTATGACTGACACTGGCAGGACCCTGGGGATTTCCTACTGTTGTGTGCTGTGTTTGTCCCCAGCTATAGAGCTGAGGTTCTGCTCAGCAACGCTTGTAAATGTCCGAGTCCTACAGAAGGCGGCGGGTTTAACAATGTTGGGATGGGGTGGGCGATTGCCAGTAGACACCAGCTCCTGGCCTTTGCCAAGCCTGTGCCAGCCAAGTCTGGGATCTGCTTTCTATTTGGCTAGTATGTGGCAGCCCACACCGGAGTGAAGAGATGAGGATGAATGTCCTCCTGCACCATCGTCAGGCTGTCACAGTCCGAGGTCCTCTGGTGCCTATGCTCCTCCCCCACCTCTGTGTTTCTTAGCTTCACTCCAGTTGTTTTAGCACAGGCATTTGGGATTTTTTCTCTGTTTCTTCAGAATCTGGCACATAGTAAGCCCTCAAGTAATGATTTGTTTTTTGATTGACTGACTGAATAAATCAATTAACCGAACTGGTTTCAGGAAACAAGGGGCCTACCCAAGAAAGAAGGCACCCCTATTTCCCAGCTGAATGCAGATAGAGCTTCCTTGTTGAGCTGATTGACCACGGACTGAATCATGAACCAAAATGAACTTTTCCTCCTTTCAGTTCTGGAGTTTGGGTATTGTGTCTCAGCAATAAGAAAATAATTCAGACAACAGCTTTCATGTTGCTTTCCAGAATCTTAAGATTAGTTATATTATCTTCTACCCGTGTCGTGATTCCATCACCCATTGTGAGCTGATTTTTCAAGATGAAAAGATTAGGCTGAGATGATTCCACAGCCATGTGCTTTTTATAAGAAGAAGAAATAGATGTTATAAATTCATTAAACAATCTTGACACAGGGACTGGACGCTTATTTCTGCCTTTTTTCATACTCTTTCAAGGAACCCATGTGTCGCCGTGGTGGCTTATGAAGGTAGGGAGTTGGTCTGTAGTTTCAGTTTGCAAATTCAAAAGAAAGCCAAATGCGGGAAGATCATTCATTCTCCCGGGCAATGTTGAATCTTAAGAACAAGGTCTAGTCTCAGCCACCCAGCTCCGTTAATTGCAAGCAGTAAGGTTTGTTTTTGTTTTGTTTTGTTTTTTTCTCCTCCTTTCCCTTTTGTTTTTTAGACAAATTCTTACTGTGTCATCCAGGCTGGACTCAAGCTTGCTGTCCTCCTGTGTCAGCTTCCCACGCTGACATTACAGGCACACACCATCGGTCCCATCTCCTAACTGAGCTGTTGGATGGTATGGTCTGCACCTGTAACTTTTTGGTTCACTTTGGGACAAAATAGGTAAGAGGGCATGGAAGCTGAGAAAACCGCACATGTCATTAGTAGTTTGTACTGATTTAGGTTGGTGAGGAGAGCAGAAAAATGAAATTCTGCAAAAGGTCATATGGAAGTTTCCATTGGCCTCTTTCCTGGGAAGACTGCCACCTGTTACCTGAGGCCCTGCCCACTGGTCTGTCTTTGTTACTACCTCACCAGGACTGGGGGCAGTCAGGAGGCGGAGGAGAGTCCCATCCTGGGTGAGCAGCAGAGCTGGTTATGTGCCCTGAGGCTAGAGTAAAGAGTAGATTTCAGTGTGTTTGATGCATGAACAAACACCAAGATACTTAAAGGTGTGGTGCTGTTGGTCCAAGCCAGTTACATTTTGGGCCGAATAGGAAAATTTGCTGTTGTCACTAGTCATAAGTGGACATGGCTGGTCTGCAGAGTTGAAGTGAGACCAAAAGAAAAAGCAACTTTGGCTTCTAGGATTACAGTATGCGATTGAACCCAGGAAGCGTACACAGAGTCCTACAAAGGCATCTGTGGAAGCAGCACAGTGAGCGCCATTCTGCCTGGGACTTGTTGGGCGCAGAGTAGTGTGCCTTGGAACCCTGCTGAGCTCAGTACAGTTTGCTGGGGTTGAGTATAAAAGGTGACTCAGTGAAGTGGCATCCCCAGGTGCCTGAGAAGTTGGACCAGGCTCATGTCTGGTTAGTGGGACAGTGTGGAGCTTTCAGAGTAGATGCATCGTGCATTAGAGAGACATTGGTCCACTCAGTGAATGCGAAAACTTGACACTTCTTTGGGGAAATACGGTAGGAACCACAGTAAATAAGGCCCAGCCTCAGGGAGGCAAATCTTTAAAGAAAAATTAAGATAGCGCCTCATCTGTCTCTCTGTCAACCATTGATGTATTTAGCCAGTGCCTTGTGGTGCTAACTGCTTTTTGATGATGATGGTCTTGATGACCGCTGTATGTCCCCACAGGGGTGGGCGCCTCCAGCCTGAGAGTTCTTGGTGGGGGGCTCCATTTCCTGCGCAGAAAAAGAAGGAATGGGCCAGAGATCTTTTCTCTCCCCGAGCTCTCGATTTTACCAGTGTGTTAAAGCAAGTGGAGGCAACAACAACAGAAAAAGCCCATCTGAAAATCAGAGCCTAATCGCTCCCATCTGCTCCAGCGCTGCTTCCCCTCGCTGCCTGCCAGGATGCTTGCTGCAGACGCTAAGTAGCACATTATTTTCGATAAGTTGCAATCATTTACTTGAAATCTACTTCTCCTTTAAAATGTCCCCCTGGAAACTGGAATCGGCATTTGAGAAGGCCTGCTCAGGATAGAATGTGAACGCACGCATTCAAGTTAAAGGAAAGTTAAATTCATTTGGCCAACAGGCAATTACGGGGTTCAGGATTTCAGCCACTGGACTCTGCTGGGAGGGGAGGAAAGAGCACCTGGAGAGCAGTCCGCGGGCATGAAGCCACTTATTAGGTCTCAGTCCCCAGAAAAAGGGATAGACACTGAGATGGGGGAGACAGAAAATGATGATTCCATGGATTGTCCTCAAAGCAAAACTGTCACACGTCCATTAAGATGTCAAGTGAGCATTTTTATTAGTCCCCATGAGGTATTTTTCTCTTTTAAGCAGGGTCTAGGCTACCGAGGATAAAAGCATGTTTTTGCATTCTGGAGCCGATGATCTCAGTCATCCTGTCCCCACCTCACCATCTCAACCATGATTTCTGATTTAGGGCCGCTGGTCCAGGATGAGTATCTGGACACCATTAGCATTTGGTTCTGCTGTCTCATCTTCCCTGTCAGACAATAGCATGGGGCTTTCAGAGGCTACTTGGGAAGTTTTAAGAAGCAGGAAATGACTCTGGCTGTTCATGCAGACTGTTGACCTGCATACTCTGTGGTTCCTGGATCTAAGGACGGCATGAGTGACTCATTAGCAGCCAGGCAGGTGCTTGGGGTGGTATTGGTAATGACTGGTGATGGATCATCTGCACAGTCTTCCCAGAGGATCCTGCTGACCTTTTGTGCATTTGCAACATGACTGTCTAGGGTCACAGGTGTTGTTCACTGTCATAGAAAAGGGAAAGCTAATTGGGATGTGCTTTGAAATGGACCCAAATGACCGTAAGTAGACCTAGTTTTCTTCAGCTGGGAAATTCTGCTTCCACTACAGTGAATAGCTGCGATTTCTTCTCTTAAGCAGAGTGCACTGGGATCTCTTTCCCAGGTCCCTGCCTCTGACTAATTCAACATGCTGGGTAGGTTACAAGCCCTAGTTTACTATAGTGAAAGAAAGCAACCTAAATCAGCTATCTGTATATAGGTCAACAAATTACAGGCACTCACCCTAAACTAATTTGGTCTCGCATTGCTGTACTTTTTACATTTGCCTCTAGGTCTATAATTCTGTTGATCATAGCTTTCCCCTGGTAAGGATACTCTCCTCTCTTCACTGCTTCCATCATAGAGCCAGCAGAGGATGCTGGTCTCTTTTTATACATAATCACCTCTCACTACCAAGTCCTGTATTCCTGCTCCAAGCTGAACTCCTTGAGGCCCCTGGATACCCTGGCCAGGTGGCATTTTCTTGCCCTGTCCCCCAGCCAAGACTTCTTGGAGTGTCTCCCATCTCTGATCACAGCCCTGATAGTACCCACAGGAGGCTGCCATGATGACCAAGGCTCTTTTTGTCTGTTCTTAACTTCTCTCTTTGCTGGAAGAGGGTCTCTCCTGTGACTATTCAAGCTTTTCTGTGAATTGCCTCTAGTTATTAAATCTGCCTCTTCCTAAATTCTTCTGTAAATTTCCAATCTTCCAGTTATATGTTTCTTTTAAAACAATATGAATTAGGTTGAATGGTTAAAATGCCACAAGCAAACAAAACAAACAAAAGTACTTCTGAAAATTTCAAAAATAACATGGCTTAAACAACATGCAAGTTTATTATTTTTCTTACTCTCATTTAATCCAAAAATGAGCATTCAAGCTGTTCTCTAGGATGTGAGAATTTCTATCTGGTTTCTGTTCTTATTGTGTCTTGCAGTGTCTGGTCCACCTCAAGGTCAGGAGGCTGCTAGAGTAAGAGTTGTTATTTCCTACTACAAGCTTAAGGGCAAATGAGAGTAGCAATAAAATGGTGTTCTCTCTTTTAAGGACATTCCTCAAAACTTTATACTTTCTATTCATCCATCACTGGCTAGAATTTTGTCACATGGTACATGAGCATGACTGCATCTAGCTGCAAGGGAAGCTGGAAAGTTTTTCTGGCCTATGGTCATGAATTCAGCTAAAAATTAAGGTTCTGTTTCCACAAAAATATATAAATTGAAAAGAAACTGGTAGATCAACTGTTTCCTTCATCTTTGCACCAGTATTTTGCAAGATCCTTCCCAAGGTAGTTCATCATGTCCTGCATCTCCATGTAAATGTTAGTGTAAGTCACATGCACAGTCACATGATTTTATCATCAGTATTGGTGGCAGTTGTGGGACTCAGTTTTGTGTTCCTGTAGTAAAACACACTATTCTTTTAGATTCCACACATCAGTGTTTCATCTTCTTATTCAAAGGAGTTATGATTCTAATGGACAGAGGAGTAAAAGGACCCAGGTAAAGTAGCAGAAGCATTGCAATGAGATAGAGCAGTGCACCTTGTTCCCTGACCTTGACACCCTTCCTCTGTCTGCCTCATCTCAGTCATGGCAAGCACTTAGCTGAGGTCTACACTTTCACTTCATTGGAAAGTCCATCCACTCCAGCAGGGTGAAGATGGACTATTACCAGTAGTGTTAGACTTCTGTGATGTATTGGCTTGAAAGCAATCATGGATTGAGTTAACACTAAATTATTAGTAAACTCCATAGGGACACCTCAAGGTCAATAGCTCCTTGTATAAGGAACCTTGTCTGTGAATTATTCATCAACTTTCAAAAACTAGAAGAGAAAGTTGGGTGTGGTGGTACACGCCTGTAATCCCAGCACTTGGGAGGCTGAGGCAGGATGAATGTATATTCATATATATATATATACATATATATATATATTAGAAGACAGTCCTTTGAGAACAATTTTTTTTTCTTTTTGGAGACAAGATCTTGCTAAATTGCCCAAGTTGATCTTGAATTTGCCTCACCCTCCCAAATATCTAGACTATAGGAGTTGCCCCCACACCTGACCAAAATGATATTTATTCAAATTTAGTACCTATGAAATTGTTTGGAAATTAAGCAACCACAACAACAAAAAAGAATTCCTCTATAGGCATTTTTTCCCTCATTTCTTCATCTGTCACTAAGAGCAGGAAAAGATTTATTGTCCCAATGTGGCAATGATATCCACAAGATAAGACCACACATCATGAAATCACAGCAGCAACAAATTATCTTGATACTTTGAATGTGGCATTTCTCTGTCTCATCAAGGGTGGGTGATTGTGATTACTTGAATCCTTCACCAAGCTAAAACATAAGCAAGCCTTTAGGTAGAAATCCAGTAAACCCTTTCCTGATTATGATTGATTTATCTTCTAATGTTACACTGACAGCAGCCATTAGAGGTGACTTCTAGGCTAGCTTTTGTGACATAAGGTGATATGGTTCAGAGCTGAGCAGATCCCAGAAGGGGTTCCAGTCTTCCAGAAGGATTTATCAGGTGACCACTCTGCCATGTGGGAAGACCTTGATGATTTCTGCCTTGGGAAGAAAACTAGGGTTAAGGGGCTCTATGTAAAGAGGTGATGCCTGAGACTTCAGAAGCAGCGGATCTTCCACATACTGGGAGAAGAATAACAAGGAAGGAGTATAAAGAGTAGGAGGCAGGGAGGGGGGAGAGAAGAGAAAGCAAACATGGTGAAAATGTATTCTGCAGGCAGAGAATCTATTGGTTTCTTAGCCAGTGACAGTATCAGTCTGAGCTTGTCTGAAAGTACAGGTAGAGAGTATGTTTGTACATGCACATGTGAGTGTGAGTTCACAAATGTGTGTGCATCTTCACTGGCTTCTCCTGGCTTTATCTTAGTTACCAATTCCTAACTTACAGAAACCTACCCATTAACTACATGGCTATCTTGTTTTTTTGATTCTCTCCCAAGAAACTTTTATCAATGGAATTGATTGAGATATAAACAACAATGGAAAACCTAGCAGTCACCAAACACTGACATGCCTTTGTAAGAATACTCTTATTTAATCCTTAATAAGTATGGCTTAGTTGGTGCTGTTATGAAGTGTTTATTAGTGAAAGAACTGAGGTTACAGAAGGCAGAACTCCCCAATCTTGGACCTGCCTTTGTACTGAGAACACACAGCCCAATTCAGGTCTCTTGCCAGGCCACTCTGTGGGATAAGGGAAATGTCCTCCGTTTTCTCGGCATTCCAACACAAGAGGGAAGGGGGTCAATCATTCTCTTGCACAGAACCAGGCAATGTGTGAGGTGCCTTATGGAGACTCCAGGCAACTGAATATTGCAAAATTTCACCTGCTTTCTGTAGTTATTTCATTTAGGAAGTAGCATTTTAGAGGAACAGTTTCATTTCCAGGGAAAGCATAACAACCTGCCAACCAGTGGTTCCATGTTGCCCGTGCTTTTTACATATAACAGAGCAGAAAAGCAGTCCCTGAATCCTGGTTGCCATGCCCTGTCCAGGGCTCACGTACCTCATGCCAGCCCTCTTGATGGCGTCTCTGCTGCCCTTTTACCTGTATCAGCCCGAGGGCGACGCCCAGGCAAGTCACCCCTCCTCCAACTTCTGCAGTTTCTCTGGAGGCAAAGGGGTTTCCCCAGCAGCAGTACAAGCTTTAGCTATTAAGGACCAAAGCCCCTCGCCCAGGCAGCCGGCACCCATCCAGAAACGCAGGGGCCTGTTGCCCAGTGCATTAGCTTTCTTTCTGCCAGCTGGCCCGGGGAGGCCCAGTGTGCCAAGCGGGGAACGTGTGAATGGGATCCCTGCCCGTGCATCCCCTGAGAAGTAGAAAATACATGTGACCAGAACCGCCAAAACCTAGCTCAAAAAAAAAGAGATGACAGGGAAAACTTGGTACGTTTCTCTACAGAAAACCCCAGAACATAAACAAACAAACAAAGAACGGAAACTCATCTCAAGAGCATCTCATATCTGTTTGTGTCCCCTGCCTTAAATCTTCACACACAGCTTGGTGCGCAGTGACTGTTGGCCAAATGGGAAGAAATGAGTAACTCTTCCTGCAACTTGGAAGGTCACACTTACTTTGAAAGTCAGCACAGTGATGGCCCCCTGTAGGAAATGCTCAATAAATATTTGTGGGAAGAAACTCTTAAGGACCTTAGGATCTTGCAGATGTTTGACTAAAGTCAAACATCTCAAGTCCCCTGCTGTTGGTTAGGTTCTGTTTATATACCTGCTTAACAAACCAAAGAAAAAACTGATAGATCAAAAGGACATTTAACCTTGAAATCAAATCCACCAACTCTGATAGAGACCTTTGATATAGGCAGAGTTTCACCTTGGTGTCTCTGAGATTTCACCAGGATAAGAGACACCAGGTTATTCCCATGGGAAGATCACCATGGGAAGATCATAGGGACTGGGTTTCTCATCTGAAGAGGGTGTTTCAGGTCAGCCATGCAAGAAAGCTCTGCCTGTGGGGTTGGCGGGTCTGAACTCAGGCCATCACCGGCTCTACTGGCCCACCCAGTAGTGTAGACAGGCAGCTGTCCATGTACTGGGATTGAATAATACGATGAATGCTTAAATTAAAATTGATTACAGTCAAAGACACATTGCCATTAATCTCCCCTACATGCACACCTTTGCTTTAAGCACGCACACATCCTCCCGTTCTTGCTACTTTCCAGAGCAGTTCTGGAAATCCTCTTTCATGGATGTCTTCTGCGTCAGTGTCCTAAAGCCATTCAAAGTGTCTTCCTTTCTTAGTCATTTTGACTTTGGGGCAGAATCAGCAGTTGTACAATGCCAGAATCAGTGAATAAGGAGGATGAGGACACGCTATCATGCTTTTCCCAGCCTGCCTTCCCATTGGATTGCAGTTGGCAATGACATTCATTCACCATGTTTTTATCACACCTCGTAAAGATGCTCGTGAAAAGGGTCTTCCCAGGACTGCTTCAGGAATTTACAAGAATGACGAAATGTGCTCGAAGGATTGTGTGTGTGTGTGCGGGGGGGAATAAAGGGCAATGTGTCTTTCATTGTAATATTTTTTAATATAAACAGTCATTGTATATTTTGATCGCTCCTTTTACAATGCTCAGCTGAAAAACTCAGGAAATCTTACCGTGCAGCATTTCCATTCCTTTATACACAACTGGAAAAATCTCCCAAAAAAGAGATTTTCCATCGAGCGGAAGAGGGGGCTGAGGATGAGGAGTGAGGAGCACCCATCCGTACACACTGCTCTGAGCTTCAGGGAACCCACTAAAGGAAGGTGTTGGTCCCCCCTTATCTTTTGAACAAGCCAGTGATAGTCGTTTTCATCTGGAGAAGTCTCTAGTTTTCAATTGTACCTACGAGAAAGGAGAGGAAGGAGAAGGCATGTGTATCCACTGGAATTTGTCAGTTGTCAACAACTCGATGAGTGCACAGCCCCCAACAGCAGTGGTATAGGGTAAGACGGGACTGAGGCCCAGTGACCACAGTGTTACGAAGCATGTCTGTTTCATTTAGGAAGCCCCGGTGCCCAGCTCCTTCCTGGCCCCTCATACGTGCTCCATCGCTAATCTGTTCTGTTGACCTGAGCATTCCTCGGTGTCTATTTGTGGAGACATCATATGTGTGGCCTGTTCCCTGCCAGGCCTGCTTCAGTGTCACATACCAGACTGTCCCAGCACCCAAAGCCCATGTCATGGGTAATGTGGACTGGGGTGGGGACATCCCAGGTTTGGACCCCGAGGCTCTGGCATAGTTCCAGCACCATTTGCTTGTTTAGAATGTTCAGATTGGAAAGGTAGACCTGGCAGTTTTTTGAAGTGCTTAGCGGAGGCATGGCAGAGAGATGGCTCAGAGAAAGCAGGAACGCTCCAACACACCTTGGAGCCAGAATGGGGATGGCACATGGAGGGAGTTGACTGCCTGGCTGAGCACTGGGGGCGGAGGCAAAGACATTTGGGTGTCACTGTCTGCACCCTCCTTCCCCCCTTCACCCTCGTAATATTGCTCTTGAGAAATACGGGCACAGATGCTTGCTGGCAGAGACTCTGCAAGGTCATGTGGGGGGTGGACAGATGCAGGACAGGCCAGCTCCGCCTTTCAGGAGCTCACGGTCTTGCTGGCAAGATGGCAGGTGTGACCTGGGGTGTCCTGAGATGGCCTGAGGCCATGCTGCAGACAGTGCATGGTCTGGTGGCTCAGAAGTTAGAGGTGGTGTTTTTAGAGGCTTGCATTAGGGCAAGCTTCGCCAAGGAGGATGTAGAGCTGAGACTTTATATAGGACAGGCCCGTGATAAGTGGCTCTCTGCGTGCCATGGAAGAGGGTGTCCTCAGCACAGTGCCTGCACCCATCATGGTGCCAAGGGTGGAAAGAATGGAAGAGGACCCAACTTAGAGGAATTAAATGAACAAATCTTCAAAAAGAACTTCCCTCCTGACCTCACCTCTGTTTATTTCCTTCTTACCCAAACTATCAGTTGTGAATTGGATATCAGGAGATGTGTGTCTGTGTGTGTACGTGTGAGGCTCAGCTGTGCCTCATTTGTTCTGACTTCGGGGGACATTTCTTCACCTTTATAGCCTTCAGTTATCTGCTCTATAGATTTGGAACACTGCTTCGTGTTTTACAAGGCGAAGTTCAGTGTGTGCAATCACTTTATGAACAAATATGAGTTGTAATTCCAGGGCTCTCAAGAGGCGAACACTCTGCCCGGTTTCTAAAACTGCAGAGGCAGCCTGTGTCTGCCCCGTACCAGGGCTGGGTTCAAGGTTCTGCCCTCTGGACATGGCGAACATCCTGGGAATGGGGCTGGAGTGCTATTTCTCCTCGCTGGCCTCCTGGTAGTACAGAGTGAAGACTTAGCTCATAGGTAGTCAAGCACCCTGCTTGGAGATGCATGTCTTGATCAGACCGAGGCACTAATCATACTGCTAAAGGCTGCCTTCCTTCACACAAACTGGGGAGGGCCCCTCCTGCTTGTCCCAAGCCGCCTGCCTGCTGTCAGTATGTCTGTCTCCTCCATTCTCTCGTCTTGACTATCTCAGTCTATGTGGATCCCTGGACTGTTGTCCAAATCCAAGAACAAGCCCCTCTGCAAACCTCCGGCGGAAGTTTCAAAGTGAGCAGGGGCATTTCCTCAGCACTGGACACCAGAGACTGTGGGACCCTCCTGCGGAACCAGTCCTTGGTGATGAAAGAGTGCCCTCTAGTGGGCACTGGCAGGAGCTGCTCTGGACCCATGTCATTCTGCCAAGGACAAAACAAGGCTTCTCATAGTCCTCCTGCCAAGGCTCTTAGGCTTTTGAATGTGCCTTTGGGTTTTAGTTTTTTTTTTTTCCTTGTGTGAAGCAAGAGAAAGAAGAACAGCAGGGGACCAACAGTTAGAGCAGCCCTAACAGTACTGTGACAGTCTCCTTATCTTGGGAGTTTTTCCAAAGAATTAACCCCCAGGCAAGCAATCACAAGGTGGATGTGACATCAGAAGCTTTTAAAGGGCTTGTGACAATTTCTATATAAATCACTCGCCTGTCTTGATTGGTCCCTTACAGGATGGAGGGGTTAGATTGTGAGAAGGAATCGCCTTAATTATCACCAACCAGTTTTGGTATTTTGATGGGTTCCTCCTCTGCTGATTTTGAGTCCCCTGGAGTCGATGACATTTGGGGGGAGTAGAAGTGTCCAGGCCTGCTGGGCCATTAGAACTCTACAGACCTGGCATAAACAAGGCATTGGACCCTTTAAAACCTGTTAAAAAAAAAAAAAAACTGTCCAAGGAGGGAGGGAGGCAGGGTGCCTATCAGGGAAGCAAGAACCTGATCATTTGTGATGGTTGCCGGATTAGGTAACAGCTCCGCTGGTTGAAATTGGATCTTGGAGGATGAGTGTTAACATCTCTAGTGTCCTGGTGAAAGGTTCATTTGAGTCTTGCATGGTGCCACAGAGATAAAAAGGAGCTTTTAAATAATCATTCCGTCTCCTACTTGCCAGAGTGCTGGCTTCCAGCAATAAATAGGCAGCATCAGTTCTGCTTAGATATATCATCCTTTCATTTATTTATTTGATGTTGGTGGGAATTTTTTTAAACAGCTGAACAGTTTTCCTACCTGCAGATCAGAACACCCAAGTTGCTAGGGGTACATTCACATGCTCCTTCTTCTGGATTGAAATGTGAGCAGTATTCTTTACTGGGCTACCTCCTCCTCCTCTAAACACACACTACCTGAGTTCCCCAGAATCTGAGTCTTCTGCGTCAGTGGAAGGTGAAGGTTTTCTTCTAAGGTTTTCTCCTTTTTTATATTTGTTCTTGCTCTTATTCTAGCGTCTTCTTTTTCAGTGCTTTGAATATGATTTACACAATTTAAACAGTGCAAATTGGAGAGGGCATCTGGGCTGTTTTTGTTTGCCTGTATGACCATTCTTTTTTTTTTTGTTCCTCCAGATTTCTGATCTGGGTTCCTACTCATGTATTCCTAGCCACCGAATTCATATTTGCTGTACTTAGCAACCAATTCTATGAAATAATAGTAAATCCAAACTTTTAAAGGCATATTTGTTTAAAGGGTTTATAAAAGTGATAGAAAAGCTAAGTAAAATGCTGACACTTTTATTGCTCCTCCCACCCCCCCAAAAACCCAAAGCACTGTATTCTTCATACCTGGAAAAGCAAAGTCAGTATACATCAGTGCTGCAGGCCCCATGACCCTCTGAAGCGCTCATAGAGGCTTGGCACTATTTCCATGTCCTCTCAGTTCCCGTGGCAGCCTTAGCAAGTCTCTCTCTTATTTATTTTAAACGAGTTAGGTTTCAAAGCCCAGCAAAGTGTTAATTAGGTGGGTGTGGAGAGATGATCTAAAATAGTTTGTTCCTCCGGATAATTGTTTAGAAAGCAGCAGAGCCTGGGCTTGGGTGAAACCAAGAGGAGCCGGAAAGAGCTAGCACTCTCAGGGGTGATTGTCAGGTGTGTGGGGACGAGGAGCAATGACAAGCTTGTGGTTACCCACACAGGACTTGAGGAAACCAGGATTAGAACTGTAGCCCAGGGTGGCCCATCTCTCAGCCCTTTTTCCTTCTCCTATAGCTGCGTTTTGCTAGAGGACTGAGCTGGCAGAAGGCAGGAGATAAGTCTTTGGTGCACACGCTCTTCGAGGAGGGTGATTTTTGTATCGTGACCTTCATTCAGCAGTGCTGAGGCAGTCCTGGGAGGACATGGCCTGACCTGCAGTGAAAGGATCCTTCTGTGCCTT
Organism: Dolichotis patagonum; assembly: GCA_004027295.1. Taxonomy (NCBI): domain Eukaryota; kingdom Metazoa; phylum Chordata; class Mammalia; order Rodentia; family Caviidae; genus Dolichotis; species Dolichotis patagonum. The sequence continues at coordinate 47,005 of PVJX010009138.1, forward strand.
GCTGAGGGTTAGGGTTAGGGTTAGGGTTAGGGTTAGGGTTAGGGTTAGGGTTAGGGTTAGGGTTAGGGTTAGAGTTAGGGTTAGAGTTAGGGTTAGAGTTAGGGTTAGAGTTAGGGTTAGTGTTGAGCTATATGCAGAAGAAATGCCTATGGCATGAGGAGGAGTCATTACCTGCAGACTGACACCTGACCAGCCTTAGCAAGGCCAGGAATTTTTCCCACCAGCTGTGGTGACTGTTGAGCTCTTTTTGAAAGCTGTACACAGAACACAGAATTCAAAGGCCTGATAAAAGCCGAGAATCTGTCCTGGCATAGATTTTTGAATGTTTCATTATTGCCTAGAGGCATTTTTTTGAAAAAAAATCTGAATGACTCCAAATAGTTTTGTTGATAAAGCACTTAAAAATCATTACGTATAAGACAATTAAAGGGTAACACCCATGCAGAACCACTGCCCCTCCCAAGTGGGTACCTGCCCTTGGAGAGTCTGCTGCTGCTGTGATGGAATGGCCTCAGTGTCCAGAATCTGTCTAACGAAATCTTTAGTGGTGGTGTGTTCTCGAGAGGGCTTTGGTGATTTGAATATATAAATTTAAGAAACAGAAACAGAAGAACATGGCTCTATCTTTATTTTTCAGGAAATCAAAGTGACCACTACCCATTCAGCCTCCTTGGCATCCCTAAGCAAATTTCCCTGGCAGAAAAAAAAAGTCCATAAGCTAAACCTCTATGATCTTTTAATGTCATGCTATCACTGGTATAGCAATGTTATTTACATGAGGCAGGATATTTTTAAAAAGTGAGGTTGTAAATGAAGCAACCAACTGACATCTGAAGTGTTTGTGGTCTTTGTGTAGAGATGGATTTTTCTTTCTTTCCTCTCTTGTTTCCCTCTGCCCCACCTTCCTTCCTCCCATCTTTTCTCACTTATCGAGAGACTCACGTGGGTCTTTCCCTGTGCCTTTTCTCTTTCTCTCATAGCTGATGGTCTCCATGTAGGCAGTGCACTCTAGTGCTGTGTATTACCTAAAGGCCATGCTGATTTGTTTTCTGGAGCAGGACTTGGAATTTCCTTGCACCAACCTCCACAGTCACTGCCTGGCCTTCGTCTTAGAAGACAGGTGCAGTGCTGAAGCTGGTACCACCTGACAGAATGCCCTGCACGCCTCAATTTTCCTTCCTCCTGAGCTCAGTCTACCTTCCCTGTCACAGCCTGGTATCACTGCTACCCAGATCAGTCTAGGACACAGCAGGCGGTGGCCCCTTCCCCTGGGAGTCCTCCAGGTACACCCCCCCAGGAAAGCTCTAGATCCATCCCACTGGCACCTCCATCTTCACTGAGAACTGGCACTCCTTCTGCCTTTACCCTTTTCCCCTTTCCTACCTTATCCACACTTCTCTTCAATTTTTTTTTTTTAATTGAAGGATCCTCTCTTGTTCCCTTTCAACCATGACTTAGCTGCTGACAACGAAACTGGATTTGGACGAGTGATTTATTTTGTGGCAGCTGGTATGTAGGTAGTAAAAAATGACTGTCTCGCTTTTCTGCTGATTTGCTAAATCACTTGATCTTCGGGCCCAAGTTACGCCCCATTCCACCCCTCAAGGCCGCACTACTTTAATAAAAAAAGGCTGTTTCTTGGCCTGAGAATCCTGATCAAGAGCACACTGGTCTGGTTACCACAGCACTGGCTTATCCGGATCCCTGGAAGGACACTGGCTTCCCAGGAGACAGAGACCATCTCACCTGGAGCGCACCAGTCACAGTCCTTGGGCCACTTTACTTCTGTCCTAGATGTCTCTACACGGTCACTTTGCCCCAGGAAAATGTCTTATGATTTCATTCCACTAGTGCGCTTTAGCTAGCTTGGATGATTTTGGAAATGAAAATATAGATATATCAAACAATACAAAGAAACTGAGTGTAAAACGACAAACTCAATAGAAATCTGAATTTAGACATGAACAAGTAATTGTTTTTGTTGAAATCGACAGTTTAAGGATCCAAGCGAAAAATACTCATTTATAATTAATTTTGTCCCTTAAATTTTTATAATTATAAAATGTATCATTTTGACTTTTGGGGGGCAGTACCTGGAGTGTCAGAAACTGACTATGCAGGAGGTTTTTCTACCTTTTGCTTTTTTCTCTCTTTGCTTTTTAGATTCATAAAAAGTAAGGGAAAGAAAAACTAACAATCTGATGAAAGGATGTAGGACTCCAGGACTAGGCTGGATACAAAGAGGTGCCCAAACATGTTTGTTAGGTAAATAGTGACAGTGAAGACTAACGCTAAGAGGACCCTAATACAGCGGTACTGCTCGTAGTAACAGAGAACAGAGTGCTGATGTCTGCAGATTTGCACACACGCGGGATCCCACGCATCCAGGGCCAACCTGGGCTGCATCCCCAGTGCTTTTTTATTTTCAGACAGGCTCTCGCCAAGTTGCTAGGTTGCTCCCGTTGGACTCAAACTTGCAAAATCTTCTGGCCTCATTCTCCCAGGGTGCTAGGTTTAAGGCAGGGCCAACGAGCCCAGCTTCGTTTCGACGACCTTTAAGTGTAGAGCTCAGGAGCATTACGTATGTTCACATGATTGCCTAACCAGCACCCCTTCATCTCACGAACTCGTTCATCTTCCCGGAATGAACATCTGTATCCCTTAAACTCTGACTCCTCGCGCTCGCTCCCCGCGACAGCCTTTCGTAGGGCCTATTTGACTTCCGGTCTCTGTAGGTGTGGTTATTTTAGGTTCTTCCACTTTTCACCTTCTCAGTTCTTTCCCAGTCCTTCCTTGGCTCCTTAAATGCCACACTGCACTTAACTTGGAGGTTTGTTTAGCCATGTGGCACGGTTGCTGTTTTATAGATGTATTTCTTTAAGTTTTTTCTCTTGGGTCACCATCGTGACTTTCCTCTCCGTGTCGCTTCCCACAGTGTTGAGTATCCGGGGAGCCCAGGAGGAGGAGCCCACGGACCCGCAGCTGATGCGCTTGGACAACATGCTGCTGGCGGAGGGCGTGGCCGGGCCCGAGAAGGGCGGGGGCTCGGCGGCAGCGGCAGCGGCCGCGGCAGCTTCGGGAGGAGCCGGGTCGGACAACTCAGTGGAGCATTCGGACTACAGAGCCAAACTCTCCCAGATCAGACAGATCTACCACACGGAGCTGGAGAAGTACGAGCAGGTAAACAAACGCAGCCCTCATGGGGTCTTCAGGAATGGCTGCAGGACACATCAAGCTGGAGCCTGTCAGAGGCTCCTCCTACTTTGGCCAAGCTCAGGTCAACCAGGCTCGCGCGCCAGCTGTTAAAACCCCAGGCATTCAATGGAGATAGCTGCATAAAACGTGTGCAGCTGTAAGTGATGACTCTGAGAAACACAGGCGGTCTGAGGAACGCACTGCCTGGAACCCTGGAGCATTTGCCTATGAAACTCAGTTAATGGAGGCTTTTCGGGGTATGTGAGGTGTGATCGACACATACGGTGAATGTTTACATTTTACCCACAAAAATGTATTACAGTAAAACACGTTGGTCGTTAATCCCTCTTAAAACACTTTGCTCACTTCTAATGCACCTGTCCCCACTTCCAACGCACTTATCCCGTGGTTCTTGCCACCTGCCAAAGCACTTTTGGAAGTCTTCTTCTGGGTGTCTTGAGTTGCGCTGTTGCAGCTAAAGTATTTTGAGGGGAACAAATAGCAATGTGTTTTTTACCATAATTTTGTTTTGTTTTGAGACACAGTCTCACTACATAGATTCAGGCTGGCACCGAACTCACTATGTAGCCCGGGCAAGTTTCAAACTCATGGTGCTACAATAACTATTTTTAAAATGGTACATTTTATTCCTCTCCTATAGGTCATTCGTAGGGTTTCCACCTGATCTATAGGAAACTGATCCATGGGAGATTTGTGGCCCTTGTTTATTGCTTACTTAGAGGATTTTTCTTCTGCAGACCCATAGAATCTTATAGAAAATGATGTTAAAACTTGGCCTTAAAGTACCTCTCTCTTCCCCAGCTCAGTTCAGTTGAGAGCCAAACATGTTCGCCTTTTTATATAATATATGAGACATGATACCTGCTCTCCTCCATCAGAAAAGTGAAGAATCTCAGGACATCCCTGGAGCCACACAAACTTGAACTCCAGTCCTGCCCACTCCACTGACATTTCCAGGGACCCACGGGTTCTGCATACTCTATACAAAACCTGAGGGTGCATGACAAAGAACTGTGAATTTAGGTCAAAACTTTAAAGAGCGAACAAAGACAAATATAAGAAAGGCTATAAATTACCAAGTAGTGCATAAATGGATCACAATAGAACAGAACTCCTTTGCAATGTGTGCAATGCCCCGCCTGTTCCCCCACGTGTACAAATCTATACATCAATAGTCTTTTTGCTGGTTACTATGAGCAATACCACTGTATTACGATCCCCTTAACATTAGTCTTCCCTGTCATTATTTATCTAACAAATATGTTTGTTGTCACCTTTTTGTATTCAACATAGTCCTAGAGTTCTACTGAACTTCCTTTCATCGGACTGTTTTTCTTTTCTATTTTTTATGAATCTAAAAAGCAAAGAGAGAAACAGCAAAGAGTAGGAAACCATCCTAGATAGTTCATTTCTGACTCCAGGTAGAAGGCAAATGCAAACTTAACAGCAAATTTAAATTTTAAAACATAAATAGGCACTTTAAAAGTTAAACTGAAAGGTGTTTCATTATTATACTCTTCTCTACTTTTGAGATACAGTTTTCCACAGAATTCCCTCCTCTAGGACAGGGAAGCACGAAGCCAACCGTGATGAAGTTCAAGTGTCAGACAAGGTGTAGAGAGGGTGGAAGGAGAGGAAATGAAAGCAAGCTGTGGTCGGAACCCAGGATTCATCATCCTTTGCTTTCTTGGGAAGGAACAAATGGTCCTGATTTGGTTTCGACCCTCATAGCTAGTTGCCAGATCCTCTGGGAGCCCGAGCTTAGCTGACTGTACCATTGCAATTTCTTCTTTCACCAGGATCAGCAGGTTAGAATTTGCAGGCTGCCCTGACTTAACAGCTTCAGAAGACATTAGGAATATTTCCTTGGAAGGTTCTTTTGTGAGGTCTTGGTTTCTTTTGGTTTCTTTTAGTCTAGACGCACTACTCATGTTAACTCCTGGCCAATAAGAACGGCTAGGAGGACTCCAGCATGTAACTTCTCCCATTCACAAAACTAGAATAGGTGTTAGTTTGAAGTGATTGAAAACTGGCTTTGTTCAGGATGCCAACAACCCCCGAGAATTGACTGTTCTCTTGACTGAGATCACTTTGCCACTCCTCAGCCCTCATCCAAAACGAGTGAAAATTCTGACAACAGTACACTTTAATAGCATGTTCCTAATTACAAACTACCCTGGCCGATATAATTGCAATTGCTCCTCAAGGCAGTTTTATAGATTGGTACCCAGCATAGGTATGGTCACTGTCTCCATTTTGATCCAGGGGACAACATGGAGACCAAGATCATGCATCTAATGAGAGGCAGAGTTTTCTGTAAAATACGGTTTTTGACCTGTAGCCCAAGGGCTCTTCCTGGAATTTATGCTTGATTGATTAAAAAAAAAAATCAACAGGCTTTGGAAATCTGTAGACACCAAAGGACCCAGCTTGTCCTCTCTGTCGCCTCTCTGGGCTAGCTTTCTGCCACCTAAGTTAGTGATAGAAATGTTCTATTCAGAAACATCTTGTGGCTACCTACTTGTTCTGAATAACAAAGATGTTAGAAATTGGGAACTCAATGAAAACTTTTGTTAGTACAGAGCAAATTATGGAAATGTAATAATAATAATCTGCATTTATCATTTTTAGACTATGCTAAAGCCTCATTTCCTTACTTAGATGGGCATTTTCTGGTGATGGAGTAAATACTATTTAGCACATTCTGATGCTTAATAATTTATTAAAGCAAGTTATATCATTAATTATAATAAATAGCAGATCATAGGGAGATGGTCCTATTAACCTTTTAGCTAGTTTGTCTGAGAGATATATGCACTTTAACAATTCCTCATGGGGGCATTTTTAAAAGTTAAAAAAAAAATCCGTCAAATGAAATGTCACTCTCTTCTTTTCAAAGTAGTTATATGAAATTATCAAATTGACTATTTACCAGTCGAATCTGCTGCTTTTGTCTGTTTTGTTTTGGTTTTGCTATGGAAGTGGCAGCCAACCACACGATAATTAGCTATCATAGCTCCCTCCCCCAGTACTCCTGCTCGACTCCCTCGCTGTTTCATCCTATGGTTTATTCAATAAAGAAGCTTCCAGAGACTTTCATTAAAAAGAAAAGAAGAAAATTGTTTTCTCCATTAAATGGGATTGGTAAAACACCTTTTCATCCAGTCATAGTGGTAATCAAGGTAGTTAAGAGCCAGTGTATTCTAATAGATAGATTGAACTCCAGTGTCAGGAACCGGAATTTTATTCCATGGACTATTTATAAAAATGAACTTCTTGTAGCTTTGCAAGGTTCTTCAGCCTTTATAAAGAATGCCACCAGGGGCTAAGTACCTAATGGGGAACTGAGCTGGGCTTACTTAGTGCACAGCGAGGAGAACGCTAAGCTTCCTCTTCTTTTCATTGATGAGATTGGCAGCCAAATCCAACGGGAAGCCTAAAGGAAAAGGACTGATAGAGACTGCAGGGCATAAGCTTAACATCTTGGGCCTCCTGTGGTTCTCTGCAAGGGTGTCCCTTTAGTTTGTTGTTCCCCAGAACACCCTTGTGCGAGAACCTGGGATAGCTTCCTTTAGGAGTCACTCTGCCCTATGGAGGCACCTTGAGCCTTAGAGCCTCCCTCTCCTCAGGGCCTACAGCGCACAGATCTGCACCTAGGAGGATTCTGCTTGCTTGATGATTGCGCCTCTGAAAATTCCCCTTCCTGTCCCACTGCGAATGCCTGGTGAAAGTGAGCCGCTGAGTTCCTGACAGTGCCCAGTGTGGGGGAACGGAGAGGAGCTGCGGGAGGGCCAGGTTCTGGGAAATCTGGATCATTATGTTCTATCCATCTAAACTGGACTTGGAACTCTTTGCTCTCTGTGGTGTGTTCCTGAGCATCTGTTTCACAGCTGCTTTGCTCCAGCTCAGCAGTGGGTGAGAGGACTCTGCTGTCTGTTTATTGCAGAGCAGAAAGGGCCCCGGGACAAAATGCCCTGACTAAACATCAGACATTGTATTTTTACTCACCGTAATGAAGCACATGATTAGTGGGCCAGCACTGTGGCTTCCCAGCTGAAAGCTGGCACTGTTGACAACAACTCCTGGCATCCAGCCCCTCCTCCTCGGAGCCCCATGGCGGTAGGGAGGTTGCAGCCCAGCAGGAGACGTCGCTTTTCCCTAGAAGAGTGGCAGGGATGCTTGCTCCGTGCTGTGGCCTCGAGCTACATCCTGTGGCCTCAGACTTTCAGCTGACTTGATGCCAGGTTTTGACTCCCTCTCTTTCTTGTACACTTCTTGGGGCAGTACAAATCTTGGGTTTCTGTAGCACTTTTGTTGAGTAGGCCACAAAATAGTATATATCCATCTCTATCTATATTCTTTTCTTTTTTAATAGTGCTGAGGATTGAACCCAGGGCCTCCTGTATGCCAGCCAAGCACTTTACTACTAATCTACAGCCCCAGCCCGCCTAAGTTCTCTATATCGTGAAGCCATAATCATGTCATGAATTTGTGCAGCCAGACACACATATAGTAATTCATTTAATCGCTACTGCATCCTACAAGATGGGAATTGTCTTCCCTGTTTCAAAAATAAGGAAAAACAAGCACAGAAATATTAAGGAATTTTGGAGATCCTGCTGCTATATGAGTGCCAGAGGCAGGGACTAAGGCATCCGTGTTCTTACTCAGTCCCTCCGCTGTGTCCATGGGAGTGGTTTTCACCATTCACAGATTATTATGCACAAGAGCATGGGTACCGTTAGATGTGCTAAAGGGTTAGAATTGACTATGTCCACTCAAATGCATAAAATGCGGCATAGGATAAGGAAAGAATTCGCCCCAGTGTCCATGGAGGCAAGTCCCAGGCAAGCTGTCTGTGTCCAGCTCAGACAGAGCCCAGTGGATGCATCTGCCTGCCGACCTTTGACCAGCTGACCCCAAAGGATTTCTCAGATAAACAATCAGTGAATGTGCACAGCTATTACTGTGCTATTGACATATGAAGGGACTTCATGCTGTAAAAACAACCACAATGCGATATTGTCAATAATGAGCATGTTTCTGCCGTTAATATTAAGTTGGAGCCCTTCGAGCCCTTAGCTCTTCAATTCTTAACGCATCATCTTGCCTTTTTCATTACAAATCTAATACAGCTTCACAGCATTGCTGCGAGTTAATCTGTGAATAGATATTTTATTGAACGCTTGGAGAAAGAAACCAGACTACAGATGCTAAGTAATAGTAGTTAAAGGAAAGGGCAGTGGTTTTCAGAGGCGCAGGTAGAGGCTCCAGTGTCCCTGGCCTATCACTTGAAGCATTCACGCCCTGCTTCTGTTTTTCTGGCTTATGCTGTGCCACAGGAAAAATCCCTTCATCTTCCTGGGATGCACGTTTCCCAACTGGAATATAAGGAAATCTGATTTCCAACTTTACTTCCAAAACTAGTACCGTGGTATGTTGGTGTGCAGCCCAAGAATTTCAATTCCTGCAAAAATGGTTCCCAGATCTTCTAAATCATGTTTTGATGCTGTTTTATGAGGTCTCTGGAGGCAGATTCCCTTTTGTTATAGACATACCAGATCTACTTAAGGCCGCTACAGGAGGGGTTCTTTAAAGGAATCTAGAAGCTAGATAAAACTAGAAATAAATTGATAAGAAATCTCCTAGAATTTATCAAAGCTTTTAATTCTACGATTCTAAACTCGTGGCTGTGTGTGCATCTCTAAATTGAATATTTGGATCTTTACCATAGCACAGATATTGAGTAACGTAGAAAGCTAATGATTTATCCAACCTCAACTCTTTGCTGTTAACTTTGGGGCAAAAAGTGGTGAAGTATCTTCTCTACTAGGGTTTTTTGTTCTTGCCTTTCACTAATAAAATCATGGTGGGAGGTGGGGCGGGGAGCTAGAAAAAAGTGATTAAAAATTTTGCCCTTGAAAAAAATCGAAATGGTGACTCAAACTTGGACAACAGGAAACTTCAAGCAGTCATTTATTCTGTCCATGTATGTTGACAAAGTACCATAAACCCTCCGAGTTTTCTTTATTTGTACAAGTTTCCAGGAGAAACTCACGCAGCCTCACACCAGAGGCTTGGTGCGTAGGAAGCCCCGGATCCTCAGTCAGTCCCGTGTGTGTGGTCTTGTCCCTGCAGGCGTGCAACGAGTTCACCACCCACGTGATGAATCTCCTTCGAGAGCAAAGCCGGACCAGGCCCATCTCCCCGAAGGAGATCGAGCGCATGGTCAGCATCATCCACCGCAAGTTCAGCTCCATCCAGATGCAGCTGAAGCAGAGCACGTGCGAGGCCGTCATGATCCTGCGCTCCCGGTTTCTGGACGCGCGGTGAGTCCCCGGCAGGGCTGCCCTGCCTCCTGCAGAGTCACAGACCTGTCTGCGGTTGCAGTCCACGAGCTAACCCTCTCTAAGGGCTCCACCTTTGTCAGATTGGCTGCGGAGCCAGTACGAGACCGGAGCACAGTTCTGGACTTGGAAAAGGCAAGCTCTGAAACAGAGCTCTGCCAGGGAGGTACGTGGCTGGAGGTGGCAGTTTTGTCCCCATTGCTACCAACTGGGAAAGCAGCAAGAATGGCCGCTGCAGTGACAGAGGAAACAGGATCTTTGTTCTTAGAGTCCCAAGTGCCTCTCTTAGAAGTGCGCTTCGTACTATGGGTTGGTCCCCTGTGTTTGTCCTCACAGGCTGTAGTGACACACTTTCTCCAAGTGGGTCATTTCTGTTTGTTTGAAAGCTAGGATTCTTCCCACAGGATTTAAAGTCACAGTGTATATATGGTTAACTGAAGGAGAACTTGTTAATAGATTGCCACACTCCATAGTCGTAGTTTCAGAAGTACCGCAGAGGACTAAGGCAGTGTCTTGGGCATAGAGGAGCCAGGAAGGAGGTGGTCTGGAATGGGTTTAGTTGCTCTGGTGTTTTCTGTCTGACACTGTAGCTCACGACTTTACTTAAGAGTTCAAAGCATTCAGTTAAAGAAAATAGGGACAGAAAGGTCCTTTTAAAAAAACAAAAGGACTGAGAACAAAGAACAAGTCTCCAGTTCCGCTTGCCCTACTCTGTAGACCAATAGATATATGCCAATCCTCTAGATTCTTTTTGCTTCTGATATCAAGCCTGAAAGAAGGTGATAATCATATCTTTTATCTATCTCCTCTAGAAGAAAATTTTGATGATAGATCCAGCAGACCCGTCTCAGAGTGTGGATATTCGGGATCTAGTTCATCTCAAATTAGTAATCTCTTATGAAAGCAAAGACCATCAGTCCTTATTTCCGTTGCTGAAAGTAATCTGAATCTATGACTTTTATATAGAATATTTGCTTTCAAGATCAGTGTGCCATTTATGCTCTATAGTTTTGTCCTTTTTCAGTCAGACAGAAGAAAGGTTCCCCGTTCCTCTTGGATTTTCCCCTCCCTAAATCATGTATTATTTAGCTTTCCTACCTGCATTTTATTTCTTTCCCTTCATCGCTGTAGTCTTTACAGTTCAGGGACCTCTTCAAAGCTCCTGGCATTCTCCTAAGCTCCCTTTTATTTGAAGTATTGGGGGTTATATGGAATACAAAATGAGCATGCCAGTAAGCAAAATGTGTCTCTGGGCCATTAGACTTTCGTAAAGTCAAGAGAAGTGAAGGCAAAGATAGTTTTTCTCCTCTGTGTATAGTGATGGAGGGGGCCAGGTTCCCCCGACAGAAGGGCCCTCTGTACCTCTTCCTGCCCCATGAGCTGCTACTGGCCTGGCTCCTTGGACACACACCCTTCTACACAGTGCCAAGTGCAGGTCCTCACTCCGGGTCCTTCTTTGTGCGGTAGCTGCCACCGCAGTGCCTGTGCCATTCACATCCCCATGGAAACTCCCCGCCTTAGTTAGAATTCTGGAGTTGGTATTTATGTTGGCAGACAGTGAAAAAGCAAAAAGAAAAGAAAATTTAGGTCCAGACTGAGTTCTTTTCAAGAATGTAATTGGTAAGAAAGATGGAGCAGAATCTTTGTCTTGTTAGATTTCTTCTTGCAGTAATTCTGCTGTGCCCAGCTGAAGGTCAGATTCTAAAAGACACCCGAGTAGGCGAGCTTTGTACACCATTCCTTTCATTTCCACCAGCCTCAGCCTGGATTGTCCCAGTTGGCACCAGAGGAATAATCTCTGTAAGACAGGGTCTCTTTCTTGCTTTGCTTGCAACCTTTGAATGATTGCGCCTGAGCCAAGATCTGAAACTGAAACAATTGACCTACTGTCATTGTTATTATCATTTTATTTTGTGACTATATTTATTATCCACAAAACAACATCACCCTAAATGCCAGCCCAAGGCTGAGCAAATGGCTTTCCCAGCTCACAAACAAATGTTTGCCCAGACTTCCTGATTGGAAAATTCACATCATTTGTTTTATGTCACTAGCTGTAATTGGAAGAGAGAACCAAGCAAAATGTAGTGAAAAAGACATACAGTACCCACTGTTGGCACTCACATGCTGCCCTACGGCCCAAGTCTGATGGTCAGGGCCTCATCCAAAAGAAGAGAAAAAACTTTACGGAAGACAAATAAAATATAAAGAGGACTTGATTTAGTGAAAGGGTTAGTCTTTGTAATCTAATAGGTTTGTAGAATTGCTTGTGACTACTTTGCCATGGCTGTGGAGCCGATTAGCGCTCGCAGGTTTATTATTTCCCAGTCAGTGGTCTGGGTCTGGCTCAGCCAGGTCTTCTGCTCTGGTAACCTCACAGCTGCGATCAAGGTGTGTGCGGAGGTGGGGATGGCATCCGAGGCTCTGGGTCCTCTGCCAGGTTCCTGGTTGCTGGTAGAAGGTGGTTCCTGAGGATTCCTGGTCTGGGGGCCCCTGTTTCTGGAGCCTGGAGCCTGCCCTCCTCTGTGGCACAACCACTCTGCTTCCCTGCTTCCTGAGCATGGGAGACTCTCTCTAGCTTTAACAAAGTCTCCCTTTTTACTCACTCAAAGTGACTTGATTAGTAATCTAATTGTAGGAGCAATAGACGATTGTGTTCGCCACTCTAGGCAGGAGCAGAGGAATAGGAGCACACCTGAGTGGGGACATTAGTGTTTCACCCAGCACAGTTCTTGGCCAAGCACTTGGCTGAGGTGTATCTTACACAGTTCGTGCCCTTTTTCTTCCATATATCAACTGTGCCAGAGAGTGCAACTTAAAAATTCCACTCCTTCAATCCCTTGTTTATTCAGTATCTGTTATCTTACTGCTGCACACCAAGCATGGTGTTGTCTGCTTGGTAAATTTTTTCAGAACTGTGAAAGTTTTCATAAAGGGTAGGAGGGTTACTTTTAGACACTCCAAATGATTTTCAAGCAAAAGGTTTAGTGACTTTTTTCTGTAGCATTCTGTTAGAAACAACAATAATAACATAAGCAGATGATTAGAAATATGCTTGTGCACTTTATACAGATAGATATTAGATAAAATGAATTACCAAAGGAGAAAAGGGCAAGAAAAAAAAAAGAAAAAGGAATCTAGTATGTTCTAATCAAATGACACTGAATTCAGACCTATTTATACACCAGATTGAGCCTGTAGTGTTGGTCAGATGCTCTGTTACCCACTAGGAATGACAGAGATGACAAAAATACATATAAACACAGGTCCAGCCTTCAGAGTTCATCATCTCATGGGACAAACAGGCAGTCTTACAAATAAACAGAAGAGTGGTTGCTACACTCTAAGTACATTCATCAGCCAACCCCACCGGAAGCAAAGCGGATCCAAGGAGAGGCCAGATCGTACTGAATTCCAGAAGAGCAGGTCATTAACCAAATGAAAGGGGTAACAAGCAAAGTAGCACAACTTAACTCAAGTTTGATAAGCACTACTTACCTGAGTGTTTATTCTCGATCAGATACAAAGGTTTCAAATACAAGTGAGACACAGCTCCTACCCTTGTGGAATTTGCTGTTGAGTTGGGAGCCTGGAGCCTGGCTGTGGAGCCTGGAGCCTGGCATATGTAAACTTGTGGCAGGTGCCTTGTTGGAAACAGATGTGAAGAGCTAGGGAAGCATGACAGCCACCAGGGTCTTTGATTAGTGCATAGTAAAAAAAAAATGCAAAGCATAGATCTAGGAAATAGAATGGATTGCTGAAAAGCCTTAGCTTTACCAGTGGAGATTTGGAATCTGTCCTGTTAAACTAAAGAAACTCTCAGAACTGCTCAGGGAAGGGTGCTGGAAAATACTAGATAAGCTCTATCATTAGATTCAGATACTTTGCACAGTCCTTATATTAAGTGGCTTATCCTTCTCCCAAACACACAGTTTCTGTATCTGTAGAACAGGAATAACTCTGCAAACAGAAATAAATAGCATTGTATGAAAAACAAACTTGGTATAGTGTTTGGCACATAGTATTCATGCTGTGATTCAGGTCTAATAATAACGATTACCAGATTATCTATTGTTCCATACATCATCATCCCGTGACTGGATTCGTGGTTTAAGAGGATGGCTCTAGTGATTCCTTAGAACATGAGCTGGGTCAGCAAAGAACTGCAGGAGCAAGGGGGCCTAAGTATGAAATACCTTCTTGTGTTATGCAAATATTCAAAATATTCAAAATATTCACCTTCTCATTCGAAGGTGCGCATTTGTATATCATGCAGCAGAGCAAAATAGGAGGTCATTGTAGACATTTTGTGCTTTCTGTGGTGTCCCATGACTGGGCTGCTTGGGCACTATTACCAGAAAATATCAGTCTGGAGTTATACTGCTTAGTATATAGCTTATTTGATTTTATATTTAGATTAATTAAAATAAATATATAACACTGTACTTTGGAACTCCGCTCTGCAACTACACACGTGCTCCTGTATTTATGGCACAGATACAGCACCTTCCCTTGTCCCAGAATGTGCTCCTGGACCACACTGGATCATGAGACAAAAACTGGTTCATCCAAACCCACTTCAAAACTAGTGGTGACAGGCACGGGAGGAGAGAAAAGACGGAGATGTGAAAGGACAGCACTGGCAGAGCTCTCTCTGGGGTCAGTTATCTGATGAGGATCATATCAGGGGTGCTAAAAATCACCCCTCTTCTGTGGCACAAATCAGGCACTCAGCTATTGGAGTGAATCACTGAATGAGCAAATTGGCAACCTCGACGCATGGTTTCTGGACTGGTGTCATGCAGCAATATGTGTCACAAAGGGGATGGAACTGATTTGGGGGAAAGGTCGTGTTAGTTTTGGAAACCGTTTGCCCATGGCTGCCTGGAGTCAGCAGCGGCTTTCACGAGAGGGATTACTGCAGGCGCTGACACGGTTGGTAGTTAGTGGTAGAGGTCTGTGATGCCTCCGCCTCTTGCTGTTACAAGTCTTTCATGAAAAATGTGCCCTGTGACCTTGTGATCCAAAAGATTTCTTTCCCTAAAGTATTCCATTTATCTAGTAATAGTTATTCAACATCTACTTTTCATACACCAAACACTGAGACAGTTTAACTACCTAAGTGATTGGCTAGAAATCACAAATGTTAACTCACCTCAAGTTATGTCACGAAATCAGGTATCTCAGCTTGGACTTAAATGGCCTATATGATCTAAAAGTAAATTCTAAAAGTATCCCAATCCTACAATGTCAAAGGCCATAGGTTGATACGGCTACTGAAAGAAGTGATAAGCGCAAGTGGATGAGACCACTCAAGGAAGAGTGAGCTTGCAACACGGAGAGAGCCAGGAGCAGCTGTCTGCATCATCCCCACCCGCCAGCTCGTTCCGGAGAGGCTTCCTTTGAGTTCAATTGGAAGAGTCCCAAAAAATACACTGCAATGCTAATGCAAACAACCATATGAATAAACGGAGACTCTCACAATTAGGGGAGCCTTTGGGGTCCAAGTCCCCAGGCCTAAAACAACTGTCTTCCTCAGACAAGAAGCAGCCGCCAAAGGTTATATAAAGACCAGCATCAGCCACTTGGCTATCTTCCTCAAATTCCCATCATGCAAGAGCTCTTAACACATGCCTACTTTTTACTGAGGCCTTTTAATCCAATCTGTCCAATTTCTGATGCTGGGTGACCCAGAAACTCAGCATGATTTGGGAGAGTGACTTGGGCTTGGCA
>PVJX010009139.1:0-10143 GCA_004027295.1 Dolichotis patagonum
GTGTGTACGCGTATATGTGTATGTGTGTGTGTGTCTCTCTTTCTCGCGCGCGCGCGCGCGCGCGTACGCGCGCTCAGGAGGGAGGAGGGGGTAAATGACAGCAGGGAAGCCTATCAGATAGTTTTTCATAATCCTCCTCTCAACAGCACTTAGTCCCCCATGTTTTCTATCTGTCATCCTGCAGGTCTTCTGTGGCAGGTGGCACTGCCTGAAGCAAGGGAGGAAGTTTCCCAGGATCTTTGGAGGTCAGTGTGGGCAGGGGGACTGTCTGGAATGGGGGAGGGGCTGGAAATCAGCCGCGGTTTGGATAGACTCAGGGGTTCCTACTTTATTTTCCTTGCATCCCTCCATTTCAGACTAGGACCTGTACGCATTTTAGATGGCATAGTGTTGCTAAAAAAGAAAAACTGACAGCTTGGACTCAGGAAAGCAACAAATGCACAATCCATCAAGATTTCGGTTCTCACTGACTCTGGTCTTTCTGCAGATCCGAAAGACTGTTGGGCGTGGCACATCTCCAGGGAAGGGAAGAAGGGGCAAAGTGCCTGTCTTAAGGAGGTTAGTGCAAAGGTGCTACTCCCTTGAGACATCAGAGATTGTGATGACTGAGGCTCCTGAAGAATCCGTAGACTCCATTATCTTTATACTTAGGGTAGAGGTGGGATGGGAGGTAGGGAGAGAGTGCAATGAGGGGGATATTTTGTCAACACTCTGTATCTTGCCCAGATTTCAATTACTGTTTTCCTGTCCCTGTGTGGAACTCTGCATAGGGCAACACAAAGAGAAGAGAAATTCAAACTGTATTTCCTTCCTCCACTTCTAGATCCACCTCCAGAATCAGCTGTTGTGACCAGGAAGTGACTGAAGATCAACTTCTATAGTCCTGCACCCAGGCCCACAGCTCTGTTCCCCCATCCTGAGTGACTGCTGTCTTCCTTGGTCCCTGCTCTTGTCAGGGACGATTGCATGGGCTACGCTAGGAAAGTAGGCTGGGTGACTGCAGGCCTAGTGATTGGGGCTGGCGCCTGCTACTGCATTTATAGACTGACAAGGGGAAGAAAACAGAACAAGGAGAAAATGGCCGAGGGTGGATCTGGGGATGTGGATGATGCTGGGGACTGTACTGGGGCCAGGTATAATGACTGGTCTGATGATGATGATGACAGTAACGATAGCAAGAGTATAGTATGGTACCCACCTTGGGCCCGGATTGGAACTGAGGCAGGAACCAGAGCTAGAGCCAGGGCAAGGGCGAGGGCTACCAGGGCACGTCGGGCTGTCCAGAAACGGGCTTCTCCTAATTCAGATGATACTGTTTTGTCCCCTCAAGAACTACAAAAAGTTCTTTGTTTGGTTGAGATGTCTGAAAAGCCTTATATTCTTGAAGCAGCTTTAATTGCTTTGGGTAACAATGCTGCTTATGCGTTTAACCGAGATATTATTCGTGACCTGGGTGGTCTCCCAATTGTTGCAAAGATTCTCAACACTCGGGATCCCATTGTTAAGGAAAAGGCCTTAATTGTCCTAAATAACCTGAGTGTGAATGCTGAAAATCAACGCAGGCTTAAGATATACATGAATCAAGTGTGTGATGACACAATCACTTCTCGCTTGAACTCATCTGTGCAGCTGGCTGGACTAAGATTGCTTACAAATATGACTGTTACTAATGAGTATCAGCACATGCTTGCTAATTCCATTTCAGACTTTTTCCGCTTATTTTCAGCTGGAAATGAAGAAACTAAACTTCAGGTTTTGAAACTCCTTTTGAATTTGGCTGAAAATCCAGCTATGACTAGAGAGCTGCTCAGGGCCCAAGTACCATCTTCACTAGGTTCCCTCTTTAATAAGAAGGAGAACAAAGAGGTTATTCTTAAACTTCTGATTGTTTTTGAAAATCTAAGTGACAATTTTAGATGGGAAGAAAATGAACCTACTCAGAATCAATTTGGTGAAGGTTCACTCTTTTTCTTTTTAAAAGAATTTCAAGTGTATGCTGATAAGGTTCTGGGAATAGAAAGTCACCATGATTTTTTGGTAAAAGTAAAAGTTGGAAAATTCATGTCCAAACTGTCTGAGCATATGTTCCCAAAGATCCAGGAATAATTTCTTGACTTTATAGTTTAGAAGCAATATGTATTGTAAACTATTCCTTTTCTCAACCTTGTTTATATGGTGGAGGAATCCTTTTAGCTGCCAGTTTTGAGTAATAAACATAATATTGTATTGTCAATGCTGATATTTAACCAGATTGTTCTTCAGGTAAGCTGGATGAATATCATTACTTGTTTTGAAAACATGTTTTTTTGCTTCTTATCTTGCTTCCTAGATTGAAATATTCTTACTATTTCCTCTGCATAAGTGACAGTGAACCAATTAGTCCTAAGTAAACTGTCATTTGCATTTTCATTTATGTATCATCAATAAAGTTGTGTGTTGATGTTGGAAAGAAAAAAGAGAGAGAGAAGAAAGAAATCATCCTTGTCCTTTGGTTTATCATCTAGTTGGAGAGATAAGAAACATACAAACCAAAAGATAATCAACAATATCTGGAGCATACGTTCATTTTCAGATGTGTGCTCTCAGAGCACAGAGGAGGCAAAGATCTGTGCAGAATAGGAAAGTTAGCTAAAGCTTCACAGAGGAAACAGCCATTGAAAGTGAGCCCAGAGTGGAGTGAGATAGTTAAGGCAGTCTCTGAGAAGGGGATATGGTAGGAGAAAGCTATTGATGTATGAACCTTCTTCCTATGACAGGAGAACAGTCTGCATACAGTAGAGAGTGTGTGGAATAGGAGCAAATAAATTTGGGAAGCTGAATGAAGCCAGCTGTAGAAAGATATTTGAATATTGTCTCATTGAACACTCAGATACATTAAATATTTTTGACTAGAAAATGGGCTTCTTAGAAAAGTCCTGCTTGCTCTCCTGCTGATTGTATCAA
This sequence comes from Dolichotis patagonum, assembly GCA_004027295.1. Taxonomy (NCBI): domain Eukaryota; kingdom Metazoa; phylum Chordata; class Mammalia; order Rodentia; family Caviidae; genus Dolichotis; species Dolichotis patagonum. The sequence continues at coordinate 2,944 of PVJX010009139.1, forward strand.
TTAGACTATGGAGAAATGGACCTTCTGAAACCCTTATGGTAGCTATTTGGTCATATATATCATAAGGCCTTGAATATATAAACCTTGTGTCCTAAGAGAGTAATTGAGTAATTGGTCAAAGTTTGTATGTACAAAGCTATTTGCCTCAGCACTATGGTACCAAAAATTAGAAACAACTAAAGTGTCTATCATACTGGATTATTTAAATAAATTACAGAATGTTCACACAGTAAGATATGATATATATGCTAATAGAAATCTATTTTGCTAGGAAAGTGTATTCATCATACATTAAGGGAAAAAGGTAAGTTTCATACAGCAGTATTTGTAATACGCTTCCATTTTGGGGGGATAGGAAATCATGTTTATAAAGACATTAAAGCTCTGGAGTTACATACATAGTAACAATAGTTATCTTAGTGTAGAAGGATAATTTGTGAACTCTACTTACTTTTTATTCATCTGGGTACTTATTTATCTGCAATGAATGTTGATTTTTAGGAAATTTTTGAAAATGAAGTATTGGGAATGAAGCAGGTGACTGAGTCAAAATGGCACTGTGAAAAAATAGATCCAAATGAGATGAATTGAAGTGGTAAAGTTGCAGCTTATCATGAGGATTCAGTGAGATAACATATGCAAAGTACATACAATATTTTAGCACATAATATTTAAGAAAAGTGAGAACACTTAAGTGTTCACAATTCAGAGTTGATAGTTTTTTGGTTCACCTTTGCTTGTTGGAGCATTCTGCCATGATTCAGTGTCATTTAATAAATGACACTGTAATAACAATAAAATTAACATTTATTGAGTGATTACTGTGTAGAGTTCTGTCATTCCTGTAATGTAACTGCTAAAGTAATTTCTTAAAACAACAAAGTTTTCTCTAATCTAATATAGAAGCAAGGAAACAAGTTACTTTGGGGAGCTAATTGTATATATATATATATGTCTTGCTTTACATGTGAGACTAGGAAAGGGTAAAATCTTCTGTTTGGTTATGATCTAGTTTTAACCCCAGGTTTTCATATGTCTCCGTATATGTACAGTAATGTCTACAGAACATAAAAGGATATATATATATATATATATATAGACACTCATTAGATACCACTTTTAAGAGTGGGATAGGGGAAAGCAGAATGAAGATATTTGTTGACCTTAAGGTACAGAATGAGTTTTATACTTGTCCTGAAAAGGAGGTTTCTTCTAGTAAATGAAAGTCATAATGTGGTAAGCACAAGCATGGCTGGCATCCACCTGTTCCTTTTTTCCTCCTCATTTTTCTTCTCTTTCTCTCACACTTCTGTCTCTATTTCCTCCTTCTGGAAGACAGCTGGTGATAGTTGCTCTGTACGTCCATCTCTTTTGGGATGGCATGACCATTTAATTTCCAGGACACTATGTGCTAGTGAGCATTTGATACAGAATAGTAAGTGTCGTTACTGTGGTCATCAATGAACATAGGCGTGACAGGATGTCAAGAATGATTTGGAACCCCTATTGACTTGAGCAGAGACTGAGGACTTAGTATTAACGTGAGGCTACCCTGTGTGCCCCGCATGCATTTTTCACATCTAACACCTTGTAGTATCCAGAATAACTTGCTCATTGGGAAAGTCCTGTGTGAGACTAATGTGGGACACAGCCAGGTCATACCCAAATGTCTCAATATTTCCACACAGGAGGTTGTCACTCTCAATCATTTTGGGAAGGACAAAATTCTAGGATTGTGGGCTGTGATTGTGACAGTTCATGGGAACTGGGAGGAGGCAGTATCCTCCTATTAGAGAAGACACTAAAAACTCAGGATATTCTGATATTTTGGTTTTATTGTCATCTAACACTTTTAGGGTTTATTTGAGTCCAAATGTGTTTAAAAGTGCTGTTGTTGTTGTTTTAGGACAGGGTCTCCCTATGTAGTTCAGGCTGACCTTGAACTCACTATGTAGCACAGGCTGGCCTCGAACTCATAGTGATCCTCTTGCACTAGCCTCCTGAGTGCTGGGCTTACAGGTATGCGCCACCACTCCTGGCTAAAGGCAATTTTACAATGATGGATTTCAGTTTGTTAAAAATTGTCACCCAAAGCAGAATACTTCAAGTCTCAGGAAGCATTTTTTTCCAATTCATATTTTACCTTTTTTGTTTGAAAACAGATTCCAAGTGGGTTTGGTAAATTGATGCAATTTGGGCTAATTTTATGTTTGTACCTCTCTGGTTTTGCTAAGTTTTATGGTGAATGACTTTTAAAGTAGTGATTATAGCTATTTCTAATGTGATCTAATAGATACATAATTCGTTTTTGTTTTGTTTTGAGCAAGGGTCTCCTGTATTGTCTAGGCTGGCCTTGAGCTTACCTATGTAGCCTGAGCTGGCCTCAAACCCTTGATCCTCTTGCCTTAGCCTCACGAGTGCTGGGATTATAAATGTGTGTCACCACACCTGATTCTAATTCATTCATTTTACATTAATTGTACATCACATCCTTACCTGCATGTTCTCTCTGCTTTAAGGTGTCGCTCTTCCTTGTTTTTAACTCAGAGCTGTCTCAGTATCATTGCGGGATCCCTGTCCTGAGAGTGTGGTATAAGGAGGATAAGGAAGATTTACTTTTCAGAATAGCATATGTCCATGCTTCACCTTCTCCGCCGGAGCTCCCTCATGCCTTGTGTTAGAGTCTTGCACAATGTGTGTGTTTCAAGAGGAGTATGACAAGAGGAAGAAGGTGAGGAAGGGGAAGGAAGTACTATATTGAGTAATTTTATCCTCACAGGTTCATGCAAATGTAACTCCATTCTTCACCCGGAGTGGGCTAAGTGTCACTTGCTGGCCCTGTTGACCACTAACATCTTAGAAAGTGAAAAAGCTGGTGTAGTATAAGTGGCTTTATTTGGGCCTAGAGCCTCTTCGTTTATGCACCTTTTCTAGACTTGCAGAGGATACTATATTAGCAAATGGAATGATATTTTCTTTTGCAATAAAAACTGGAATGACAATTTTTTACTGTAAGATTACAATCATTAAGCAGGCCAGATTTTGAGTGTTTGCAGCTCAGAACATTTTCTTTCTGTGGCCATTCTAGACCAGAAACCGAGTTATCATTGTTAACTTAGTGTTCAGGGTATAAGCTAGCATCGATAGAGGTTGGTGCCATCAAAGGAGAACCTGATGAGTATTTAATTTTTAGCTTTGTTCATGATTTTTTCTTTATAAATGATTGGTACAGGTGATCAAATCTTACTTGTTTTTTCTCTTTGGCTTCTAGAGTTTTGGTTTTGCTAAGTAACCTCTATATAGTCATATTCTTTTTAAAAAAATTTAAAATGTTTAAAATTTTCATTTTAAAAATTTCTGGGGCCAGAGATATAGCTCAGCAGTTTAGCACCTGCCTGGCAAGCACAAGGTCCTTAGTTTGATGCACGGTATCCCCCCTCAAAAAAATTCTGTTATATATAGTCATGTGTATTCCAAAGTAGACACCTACTCTATCTTCCAAGAAAGACACCTTGAGGAAGTACTGCTTATATTCTGTTAATCTTCCATTATTTGTAAAATCATCTCTATAAATAGAAACCATATTTATGCTTGCTATTTATGAAGTGTGGTACACTAAACAACCATACTACAGGTCTTATTTTATTAAAAAAAATAGAATTAACAATTTAGGTGGCTTCTTAGCCCCGGACTAGAAAACAACCTGGGGCAGAGGCTCATCAGATGAGATGGCTATGCATTACACAGAAATGAGTGACAAGAAAAGGGAATAGGCAGGGAAACACAGAAAACAAACACAAGGGAGTAAGTTATCCATCTGGACATAACTTCTAACAAAATGTAACTGATTACTTTAGGTGATATCTTCAGTAAGGACAGAAATATAACTGTATTTCTCTCTCTTCCCCCATTCTTCTCTTCCTCTCTATTTTCTGTTTGTGCTGAGGATAAAACCCAGGGCTTGCTGCATGCTAGGCAAGCACTTGGCACGTCTTAGCCTCTGTCATGATAAGGGCCTGGGCCAGTGGCAGCTGTTCATCCCATGGCAGCCAGGAAGCAGAGAGAGATGTGAAGTACCAGGGAGGCTGATCCATTCTTCCATGTCACCACCCCGGTGACCCACCTCCAATCTGGTCCCACAGCATTTCAACTACAATGTTCCCATGATCTGCTCATGTTTTAAAAGCTCCATCTCTGGATACATGGGGCATTTGGGGGCATATTTCAGATCTAAACCATTACAAAACTCTGGAAGTAGCACATACTTATTAAAAGTCAAGACAGATAAACTTCTAAGTAAACTATAAAAGATGAGCTCTTCCTACCACCTTTAAAATGTTGCCTGTTACCAATCTGTTGTCATCTATTTATACAATGACACAAATAGATATTGTACAAACTTCTTTTATTAGTGTGTTTGTCATACATATTGATCACATTCATTACAAGGAATTTGTACCAGTACATAAAATATCTTAATTTTTCTTTTTCCCATTCCCTTCCCCTTCTTTCAACCCTTCTTCCCTTCCCCATTTAAAAAAACTTCATTTCCATTTTTTCCTTCCATTCTCCATTTAAAAATTCTGTTTACTTGCTTTGTTCTCTCCTCCCTCCTCCCTTGTTCTCCTTCCCATTTGAAGAAGTTTGTCCTACTTCCTAATATTTATCCTCAATTTCCTACTTCCCAATATTTATCCTTTATTATGCATGCATTTTAACAGAAAATGAACTCAGTGTGTTCTGTTCTACAGTCTTTTGCACTTAAAGTACATCATATATATCTTTCTATGCATATGTTATCACTTAAATTTGTTCATGATGTCTTATTCTGTAGATTATCCACATTGTAAGTTAGTCATATAATTTTGCTACCTTTTTATTATTTTTCAGTTTTTCAAGCATAGGTAAACATTTGAAATTAACATTTTTAAAGAACTGAAATTTTTTCTTCAGGCTTTTCAAAATAGGTGCGTGTGTGTGTGTGTGTGTGTGTTTTTAATCCTTCTGATCTCTACTTTTGGGTGTAATATGAAGTAAAGATTTATTTCATTTCTTTTTGCTTCCCCAAAGCTTTAAATATGTGTGTCATCTTATTCACATTTTGGCAGAACTTTTAGTACACTATTAGTTTTAGGTTACTTACTAAATGTTATTCTTCATAAATAGAAATATTATTGTTCTGTTTGTTATCTTTGATGTTATCTTTGAGGTATAATGCACTGAGCACTGCTGGTGAGGTTTTGTTTCACAAAATTTGTTTTATAAAACATGGAATTAATACTTACTGGGTTGTGAGTTTTATTTAATTGTGCTATGCCTCTATTATGAATACATTGAAAACACCAACAAGATAAATAAAATGCACTTCATCCTACGAAAATGCCAAAACGTAGTCAACAAATGACCAAAGTGAGTATGATGCTGCATTGAAAACAAACTTAATGGTGTCCTGTGACATATGACAACAAACGATCTAATCAATGTATTTGAGGATTTGAAATTCTGTTGGCTGATCTAGTCTTTCAAGTGGGATAGTTAGTATATATTGTCAAGTGTTCCTTGGAACCAAAGATAAGAAACTTGTTTTTTGAGGCATAGAATGAATTGTCGTATTGGGAAGAATTGAACACTATAAATTAAGAGATTTTGGTGGACATTTACATGGTAAAGTAGTACTTTCATAAAAAAGTGAGATACTGATTAAGTTTATAATAATATTTGAGTACAAATGGAGAAATTGGTATAACAAATAAAGTTAAGGGGGCATTAATACTGAGACAATTCATTGAGCTATGGTTGCAATGGATTGAATTATTTTAGTGATTAGTTTGATACCTCATTCAAGAGTAATCTATGTCCCTTGAAGTAATAAGAGAATAATGTTGCCACATGGTCACTACCATGTGATGATCTCTGAAACCTTGCTAGGGAAAGCTATATTTTTTCGTATTTATCTTAACTTCTACCATTTATTTCTTTTGTTTATTGACTTTCTACTTTTAAATAGACCCTTGCATTTTAGAGTATAGTCATATCTATAGATAGAAATTATTTTTATCTTTCTAAGTTTTATGTTAACTACTTTTTTTATCTTATTGCAGTAGCTCCAATCTCCAAAAATACTGTGATTGTTTTCATAACTACTGCTACATGATTAGGTGGTTATATTTTATAGTCATCTTTTATTATTTATTTCTAATTTTATTTTGTTAATGCAAGAGGATATGGTTATAAATTCACTCTCTTTTAGAATGTATTAATTTTTTATATTGTCAAGGACATGATCATGTTTTGAGTAACATAGACAGCAGGCATGTTGTCCCAGTAGATAGGCATATAAACACAGCACTCAGAAGGCTGAGGCAGGAAGATCTGTGTAAGTTTGAGGCCAACCTGGGGTACATAGTGAATTTAAGGTCAGTATGAACTACATACTGACACCCTGCCTCACAAACAAACAAAAATATTCCATAGGCAAGAAAAGTGATGCACAATCTTTGTTTGTTTGTTTGTTTGGTCTTTTTGAGACAGGATTTGGCTATGCAGTTCAGGAGGCTTTGAACTTGAAGCAGTCCTCTTGCCTCAGCGTCAGCCTCCCAAGTGCTGGGATTATAGTCATGTGCCACCATGCCCAGTGCTGTACAGTTTTTGTATAATAAAAACTTCTACATTCGGAGTTAAAAGTTTCGTTTGATTATTTAAATTTACTATTTTTTCATCTATAGGATTAGTCAATTTTTAAACCTTGTGTTTTTAAAAAAATTGTAATTATTTAATTATAGCAATTATAAAAATCAGTGTTTTTCCTGTGATATTATACATGCATATATACATACATATATGTATGCTTTAACCATTTTCACCCTCCCTTACCTTCTCTTACCTCCCATTTGTCACCTCCCACCTAATGTGTTTAGGTCTTTCTATTTTATAGTTCTCACATCTGAGAAAAAAAATACACTATCTTTCTGCATCTAATTCTGTTTACCATGATAACCTCCCATTAGAATTGACCCAATTTTGATACAGTCATATTAAAGTTTTATAATTTTGATTGTTTTAGCTGTATTTGCTTAGTTGCAATATAGTTTGCTGCACACAAGATTGGAAAAATTATAGGTTCTTTTAAAATTGTGTCTCTTATAATTTGTATATATGATTTAAACTATATTTTTAAAGCAGTTCTTCTCTTGCTTATGT
>PVJX010009139.1:10243-62364 GCA_004027295.1 Dolichotis patagonum
TGCTCTTGTTTGCTACTTTATTTACTACTTAGCTTCTTTTCTTGAGTCTATTACCCAATTTTATTAATTGTTAGTTTATTCAAATTTCTATTTTTTTTTTTTGAGACAGAGTCTCGCTATGTTGTTCAGGTTGTCCTTGGATTCGCTTATGTATCCCAACCTGGTCTTGATCTTACAGTGGTCCTCCTGCCTCAGCCTCCCAGATACTGGGATTACAGGCACATGGTCATCATGCCCAGGTTTTCAAATTTCTGTTCTTATGCAGTTATCATGTATGTTGAAAACCTATTGTATTTTTCTGCACATTTTAACCCATTAGTGTGGAAACTATCAACTAAACAGTATTTCTCTGCTGGTAAATCCAATTGAGATAATCATATGTCCCACTGAGGCATCCTATTTTTCCACTGTTCCCATACTCTGCAAATAGGAAACCTTTAGAAACATTTACACAAGGCTAAGTACCATTTAGTATGTAGTGGTTAAATTTGTGATCTTGGAGTGATAGTGCCTGAGTTAAAAACTATTTACTTAAAAGATGTATATTTCTGAGTGAATTATTAACCACTGTGTAACATGAGACTAAGAATAGCATCAATATCATAACGTTGTTGATAGTTATGTAAGAAACATAAGTGCTTAGAGAAATACTTCACAAGTAGTAAGTGCTCAACGAATGTTACCTATAATTTAGACATAGATTGTAGTCTTTCTGAATCCTTGTGTATTTGAATATATCTGAATTTCACCTTGACTTGTAAAGAGTATTTTTACTGGACACACAATTTGTTGGTTATTATTTTTTCTCTAGGTATTAGGTAGATGTTAATCTATTATTTCTTTGCCTCCAAGATGGAAAATAATAATTTTATTTCCCTTTTTAATCTGCCCTTCTATAATATCCCTAGTGTTGAATATATTAATTTTATAAAAATAGTAGTAGGTATTTGAACTTTTTTCACTTATCCTGTCTGGAAGTCTTCACTCTTCAGCCACATCATTCATTTAGATTAAGGAAAGTTTCCTTTATCATTTCCTTACCTGTCATTTCTCTTTCAGTTGTTTCTCTTTCTTATTGTAGAAATTCATTAGTTTATTGGGCCCTTTGGGTTAGTTCTTCAATTTTTAAATCTTTTTCTTTATAATTTTCATTTATTGTTTAAAATTTTACTTTTTCCTTCTTGTTGTTTATTCACTTTTCAACAGTGACTTTCTTCTTTCATTTGAATTTTTAAGTTTGAAAATCGTATTTTCCAACTGAGAATTTTTTTCATTAATTGCTTCTTTTCAGCATTGTTATTAGTGCATTGTTAAAGATTGTGTCTGGCACAGACATCCACCACCAGAGACCTATACGTGAACCTGGAGGAGTCAGGAATTGAGTGTACTGTCCCCAATTCCTGGGTTCTCCATAGCACAGAGCAACAGTATTGACAACCAACAGACCAACCCAATTAAAGAAGAGACCAATACCCAGAGTACTGCTTCAGGACTGAAGTAATACACTTTCACAGAAACTGGGTGACAGACAACCTTGAGAGATAGGCTTGGAGAGGATTAGAACTAGAGATCCTTGGGATCCGTTGTGAGTTCTGGACTCAGATCAGGAAGATCACAGGGCCTGTATTACAGGAGGGCAGAGTCAGTGGGAGTAATTGTCAGAAGGGGCAGTCTTGAAAAAGAAACTATTTGACTTAGTGGTATGTTTGAGCTCTGGCACTGCTGCCCACATGTAGTAGAAATCACTGGTCTAAATTACTAGAGGTAAATATAAGAGGGGCCTAATGGTCTTCACCAAACCAGAGTCTCCATTGTTTTTGGTTAAGGGTTGTTCATGAGTGGATCTTAGGGTTCCTCATTATCTAGGTGACATTTGATTCCACTGTTATCACTGAATTTATTACCATAAACAAGGTAACATAGTAGTGGCTGGCAATTGGTTTTGTCTCTATGCCAATACCTGGGTTGCCTGGGCTGTCGTAATACTGTGGTTCTCTACTGAAGAATGGGGAATTGGGCCAAGGAATTTGCAAACCACGGCATAGAAAAAAACACCCTCCCTAGAAACATGAAAAGGCAAGACAACACAATGCCTTCAAAAATTGCCAACTCTGCCAAAATAAGTAAAGGGGGGAATGATAGGGAGGAAATCATAAGCTACACAGCAGATAGATCCAAAAGCATACCAATGAAGGTAAAGAAAGCTCTATAAGGTGCTTATTAAATTTAAAGAAGATATAACTAAACACATAATGATCATATAGAAATAAATGATCAGCAAGTCTAGAGAAGACACTAAAAAACAGCTACTGGAGCTATACAAAGAGATACAAAACATGAATGCCCAGCATAGAAAAAATGGTATGTGTGCTTGTAATATCATTTAATTCAAATGTCTTATCTTTTCCTTAATTTTCTGTGACCCACTGATTATTCAAGACTGTGTTGTTTAATTTCCATATGTTTGCTAATTTCTGTTATTTCTTTTACTATTAATTTCTAGTTTCATGGCACTGTGCTCTGATAACATGAAAGATAAGATCTTGATTCTTTTGTATACTTTGTTAACGAATATGGGGATCTGTTTTCAAAAAAGTACCATACACAGACAAAAAGAATGTGTATTCAGTTGTTTTTTGGTGGAACACTCTGTATATGCATTAAGTTCAGTTGTTTGAGGGTTTTGTTCAACTATGTTTCTTTGTTGGTTTTTTGCTTAGTTGTTCTGTTTCTCATACTGGGATGTTGAGTCTCTTCTGGTTCCATATAAACTTTAGGATTGTTTTCCCTGGTTCTGTAAAGTATGGTGTTGATATTTTGACTGGGGCTGCATTGGACTGTATAAAAGTTTTGGGACTATGACCATTTTGACAATATTTTTTCTGCCTATCTGGAGCAGGGGACATCTTTCCATTTCCTAATGTCTTAAATCTCTTTTTATCAGATTATTGTAGTTTCTTTTGTAGAAGTTTTCTGCTTTCTTGATGGTTAATTCCTAGATATTTCATTTTTCTTGAAGTACTGTGAATGGTATTATTTTCATAATTTCCTTTGCATCAAGTTCATTGTTGATGTACAAAAAAGCTAATATATCTTGTGTGTTGCTCTCGTATCCTGCTAGCTCACTGAAATTGGTCACTAATAATTATGAGAGATTTTGGGTTGAATTCTTTGGGTCTTCTAGGTAGAGTATCATGGCATCTGCAAATAATGATAATATGAGCTCTGCCTTTCCTATTTGTATCCCTTTCATTTCCTTCCCTTGCATGGCTATTGTTTTCAGGTATAATGTTGAATACAAGAGGTGATAGTGGACATCCTTGTCTTGTTCCTGATTTTAGGGAGAATGCTTTCAGTTTTTCTTCATTTAATATGATGCTTACTATTGGTTTGTCATAAATAATTTTTATCATATTCTGGTATGTCCTTCTATACCTGTTTTCCTTAGGGTTTTTTTTTATCATGAAGGACTGTTGGATTTTGTCAAAAGCATTTTATGCATCTATTCATATGATCATATTGCTTTTGATCTTGCACCTGTTTATGTGATGTATTAAATTTATAGACTTATGCATGTTGAACCATCCTTACATTTCTGGAATCAAACTTACTGGATCATGATACATGATCTTTTTGGTAATGTGTTGCATTTTATTTCCTAATATTTTGTTGAAGATTTGTTCATTTATGTTCATTAAGGAGATTGACGTATAGTTTTCATTTTTAGTTGGGTATTTATCCAGTTTTAGAATCAGGATGATACTGGCTTCCATAAGTAAATTTGGGAGCACTCTATCCCTTTCAATTTCTCTGAAGAGCTTGAGGAGTATTGATGATATAACATTCATCAAAACTTTGTGGAATTCAGCTGTGAAGCCATGAGGTCCTGAGCTCTTTTGAGTTGTGGATCCTTTATTACAGTAACAAATTCATTGCTTTTTATTGGGTTGTTAAGCATATTCATGTATTCTTGGGTTAATTTTGGTAGTTTTTTTGTGTCTAGGAATCTGTTCATTTCTTCAGAATTTGCTAATTTGTTGGAAAATAATTTTTCAAAGTAGTTATTATCCTCTGGATTTCAATAGTGTTGGTTTTGATTTTGATTATTTTATTTCTAATTGTATTAATGTAAGTCTTCTTTGTAAGTTTGACTAGGGCCTTACCTAGCCTATTTATTCTCTGAAAGAACAAGCTCTTTGATTCACTGAATTTTTACTGATATTTTAAAATCTCTATTTCATTGATTTTTCAATCATATTTATAATTGCCCTCCTTAGATTTGTTTTGGGGATGATTTGTTGCTGTTTTTCAAGTATCTTAAGATTTCTCATCAGGATATTTATTTTGGCTTGCTTTGTTTTCCTAAAGTGAAAATTGTTTGTGATGAATTTTCCTCTTATGACTGCTTTCATAGTGTTTCAGAGGCTTTATTGAGTTGCATAGTCAATATTATGAAGTTTCAGAATTTTTTAAAATTTTCTTTGATTTCTTATGTGACCTATTGGTTGTTTAGGAGTATGTTGTTAATTTTCCAGGACATTTTGCTTTTTCTGAAATTTCTTCAGACATTGATTTCTGTTTTCACTGTACAGTGGTCTAATAGTATGCATGGGGTTATTTCAGTTCTTTTATTTCCACTTATCATAGTTATGTCTAATAGTTTGTGATGTATTTTGGAAAACATACCATATGCTGCTTAAAAGAGATTATAGTCTGTTGTAGAGGGGTGGAATACCCTGTATATATCTATTAAGTCCATACATTCCAGGGTGTAGTTCAATGCTGATATTTCCTTATTGTTTCTTCCTTTAGTTGATGTATCTTTTTGCAAAAATGGGGAGTTGAAGTTCCTTACTATGATTGTGTTAGAATTTATTTGATTTTTTCATTTCAGTAGTTTTAATTTTATGAAGGTAGGTACTCCACTATTCAGTGCATATATGTTTATCAATGTTATCTCTTCTTGTTGGATTGTTCCTTTAACTAGTGTATAGTGGCCTTCTTTATCACTTCTACTCTGTTTTAACTTGAAGTTTACCATGTCTGATATTAGAATTGCTACCTCTGTTTCTTTTGGGGGCCTTTGTGTATGAATTCTTGTTTCCTATCTTTTAATACTTAGTCTATGAATATTTTTTGAATAGATGAGTTTCTTGAATGAAAAATACTGTAGATTCTGTTTTTTGATCCACTCTGCCAGTATGTGTCTTTTGATTAGAGAGTTGAGGCCATTAACATTGAGAGTTATTTCTGAGATGTGTTGGTTATTTAGTATCATTGTCTTCTTTATCATTTGGTGTATCTTTATTTTAATTTTCTTTTTGATTTTTGTTATTTGCTCACCTCACTCACTAGTTTGTGTTTTTAGGTGTGTCCAATCCTATGCTTGTGTCTAAAATATTCTGGAGTATTTTCTCTAGAGGTGGTTTAGCACCCATGTATCTTGAGTTGGTCTTTTTTTGTAGAAATCTTATTTTTCCATCTATTTTAAGGGATAGATTTGCTGGATAAATTAGTCTAGGATAGAAGTTATTTGCTCTTAGTTCTTGCAATACTTCAATCTCTTCTGGCCTTTTAGGGCTTGTGTTGAGAAGTCTGCTGTGATTCTAGTTGGTTTACCTTATATATGATTTTTTTCCTCCAGCTACTTTTAAATTTCTGTGGTTTTTGCTGGATAATTGGTAATCTAGTAAAGATATGAGTTAGTGAGCTTTTTGTCATAGTAATTTGGTGTTCTCTATTTATCATTTTAAACTCTTTTCTTACATTTGGGTAAGTTTCTTCTATGATTTCTGTAAACATGCTAGTAAATCCATCTGTGCTGTCTTCTAACTTTTATCTAACTCCAATTATCTTGAGTTTGGTCTTCATCTAGTAAATGCCAGATAATCCACTTTTTTCCCCTTATTTTCCTTTTGGCTACTTTTATCTCTTCATCATAATTCATTATTTTGTCCTTGATATCAGACACTGCCTTCATACTGGTCATTTCTTCAATTTATAAATTCTGTATAGATTTTTAAAATTTCAGCCATTTCTATCTGACATCTTTTTAATGGTTCTGTATCTTTGTTGAATCTGTCATTCAAACTTTGAATTGCTTTGGATAGTTCATCCATTTTTAAAAATTTTTTTCCTTGAAAATCATCCTGGGCATATTGTGTTTTCAAAGTCGTGGTGAAATTTTAGTTTAACTCTTCACTGAATTCAATTTTCTTCATCTCTTCTATTAGCTTTTCATAGATTTCTGCTACTTGTGTTTGTTTTCTTTTCCCTTTGTGGACACTTGCTGTGCCTTGAGGGAGTTAGGAGAATTCAGGAATCTTCTACTTACTTGCTTCCCAATGTTCCTATGTTTTACTGTGGGCTCTCTCCCTCCCTCCCTCCCTCCCTCTCTCCCTCCCACTCTCTCTCCTTCCTTTGTTTTGAGGTGTCGTATTGCAAGTTGAGAATTACAGAAGTGAATTGATTTTGCGGCCTATATGGAGATTGTAGTAGGCTGCTGTCCATCTTTTACAATTTTCAACTTTATATGACCAATGCTACTCTTTACTTCTTCTATTACTTTATGTAATTTTCACTCTGTCCCTATGTTTTGCAAAAAGAATTACTTCTGGTTATAGTGGCATCCACAGATTCAATCTTACACTGCTTCTCTATTGTAGACCTTGCAGTTACACTTCCTCCTATTATCTGTCCTCTATGCACACTCTGATGCCTTATTATTTGTGATTGTTCTGCAGTGAAGTAGATATGGAGGAGTGAGAAGAATTGGAGGTGTGAGGAATGTTAGACACTAACTGAGAGATAGTGGTAGATGTGAACAGAAGGTTGATGTGAGATCTGATTCTATTGGCGTTCTTTTAGGTGAGTTAAAGGGTTAGTACTGACAGTTTCCAGAGGATATTTAGGAGTCAAGTTTGAGATATGGGAGAAAGGAGGTTTGTTTTGTGTTTGAGGAGAGTTATATCATTGCCAGAACCTACTGAAAGGGAGCACACTAAGCTGGATAAAATACGGATACCAAAGGCTTGGGATGGTAATGATCAAGGGTTAATAACAGAGTATAGAAGTAACTGTGGGAGACATAAATATGGGAAATTTTAAAACTTGGGAGGAAGAGTTTATGTGTTCAACACAAGAATAAAGAAATATGTTAATAATTCTGTTTTGGGAATTTGAGGTGACGAGACTAGATGGGCACCAGAGGCAAGGTGGAGTGCCTATATACCTGTGAAATCATAGCCAATGCAAGAACGAATACACAAAATTAACAACATAATACACACAGGAAACCATAAAAAAGCACAACATTCTCCACATTACTAAATAAATCAAGGAACATGCAAGAACATAAGGCTATAAAATCTCTGATGAGTACACAGGTTAAATATTTCAATGGTAAACTCCATATGTGATTTCCAAGTAGCTTTGTTGTCAGAGAGACTGAGTGCTCACAGTCCAATAAGTCCTCTGATCTTCCATTGCAATTCTAAAGCTACATCAGTCTCAGGACTTCTTTCCACCAGGTTTCAGATAGACTCTGATCCAATCTGAGCTCTTGAGTTAGGAATTCTTGCTGTCCTCCCTGGGTGTGATGATGGAATTGGCAAACAGCTTTACTGATATCAAATTTTCCATTGAGTTAGCATTATTTGTATGCCCAAATCAGCTAGAGTAGTAACAGGTTATTCTATTACAGTGACATCTATCAGGGAGTGTTGAAAATAGCATTCCATGAGACCCTGTTTTGGGCTTCACTTTGGCCTAGAGAAGAAATCCATAGCCATAGTGAAGGCATCATAATAACCAAGTGTTGATTCACAGTTAATATGCACTAAATGCAATGGTTATTTCTCTTCTAATGGTAAAGAACAACACTCAACAGTGATATCATAGAATAAATTATTTAAAGCTCAGGTGGTTGGAGACCAGGTAATGCCTAAGGTGGGAGGAGAAGAAAGAGGAAAACAAAAGTTTTAAATGTGCTCTGCTGTGTGGTATGGGAATGAGGAAATAAGGAAGAGTGGAAAAGGATCTGAATTTATGGGTCACAATGAAAGCAGTCCTTAAAGGGAAATTTATCATGGTGAATACCCACATCAGAAAAACAGAACAAGCCCAAAAGAATAACATAATGATGCATCTCAAGGTGTTAGAAAAAATAAGAACAATCCAGACCCAGAGGTTTTACTAGTAAATTATAACAATCAGAACAGAACTTAATGAAATAAAGACAAAAATACAAAGAATCAATGAATTGAAGAGATGATTCTCTGAAAGAGTAAACAAAATGGGCAGAGTGTTAGGGAACCTCAAAAAATTGAAAGAAAAGACACAAATAATGCAATTAGAAAAGAAAATTGTGACATCACAAGGGACACTGCCAAAATCTAATAAAGTATCAGCAACCATTCCACAAACACTTATGCCAAACTACTGGGCCACTCATTTAATGGAAAGATTCCTAGGTATATATGAATTATCAAAACTCAGTGAATAGGGGAAGGAGATATTGTTCAGTGGTACATCCCTGATTGGCAAGCATGAGGTCCTGAGTTCAAGTCTCAGTTTAAAAAAAAACCTTCAGTGAATAAAATTTAAAAGTCTTGAATAATAGACTAATAGCCAATGAGTGAAACAGTAATAAAAACATTACCAAGTATATTCACAGTCAAATTCTACAAAACTTCAGAGAAGATCTAACATCAATACTTCTTACATTTTTCAATGAAATTGAGATGGAAGGAATACTTCTGGAAACATTCTCAGAAGCTAACATTATTATGGTCCATAAGCCAGACAAGGATCCAACCAAACAGAAGACTACAGGCCAATTTATTTAGTGGACAGAGATACAAGATACTGGCAAACAGAATTTCAAAAATCATCAAAAAGTTCAAACACCATGACAATGTAAGGTTCATCTCAAGGAGGCAAATCAATAAATGTAATTCATTGCATAAAGAGAATCAAGGACAAAAATCACACAATCACTTCAACAGATGCAGAAGAAGCCTTTGACAAAATTTAATATCCATTCATGATAAAAATATTCCTGAAGAAAATAGGTATAGAAGGACCTTAATTCAATATGAAAAAATCTACTTATGACCAATCTAGTGTCAACATCATATTAAATGGGGAAAAGCTGAAAGCCTTCCCTCTACAATCAGGAGCAAGATAAGAATGTTAATTACCACCACTCACATTCAACATAGTCCTCAAAATATTATCTAAAGGAATCAGGCTAGAAGAAGAAATAAAATAGGTATGTACTGGAAAGAATGAAGTCAAAATATTATTTGCAGATGACATGATCTTTTACCTATAAGACTCAAACAAAGTCCACCCAAAAGTTTCCTAGAATTGATAAATAAATTCAGCTCTGTAGCAGGATCCAAAATAAATAAAAAAATCAATAGCATTGCTTTACAGTAATAATGAACTCACTGAAAAAGAAAATAGGAAAACATTATCATTTGCAATAGCACCAAAAAATTACATGAGTATTATCCTAACTAAATGAAAGACATTGCTCAAAAGGAAAGAACAACTGGATTAGGGGAAAGGAGCAAAGAAATAAGGGAAACAATTACATGTGTGTATGTTTGTCAATATATACAAGACACATAACTATACTACTAATCTTTGTTATATTATAAAAAAGAATACTTCGTGTTTTCGTCGCTTATTTTTGATCACTTTTCATGCCTAAATCTTGTAATCTGAACAACCACTTTCAAAATAACAATAAACAATATAGGAACTAGTGTTAATTTCTTATTTTTTGGAAATTTTTTATCACTTTTATCCTTTTTGGTTTGTTTTTAAAATATAAAAAATGACACGAGCCAAAAAAAAGAAAGACTTCTACAATGAAAATTGTATCAGATTGACAAAGCAAATAAAGGAAGACATCAGAAAATAGAGAACTATTTCCTGTTCCTTGTTACATAGGACAAATGTAATCAAAATTGTTATACTTCCAATAGTGATAAAAAGATTTAATACAATCACAGTGAAAATACCAATGCCATTTCTCACATAGCTATAAAAAAATCCTAAAATTTATACAGAGCCAGAAGAGAGCTGGAATATCAAAAGCAGTTCTGGATAACAAAAGCAAAGCAGATGGCATACAAATCTCAGACTAGAAGTTACATTATAAAACTACAGTGATTAAAACATCGTGGTACTGGCACAAAAGCAGGCATAGGGATCAATGGAATAGCATAGAACAAGTAGAAACAAACCTGTCACATACAGCTATTTGTTCTTTGAGAAAGGAGCCAAAAACATACACTAGAGGAAAGATAGCCTCTTTAATAAATTTTGCTGGAAACACTGAATATCCACATGCAGAAGACTGAGTCTAGATCCACATATCTTACCACGTGCTAAACTAAAATAAAATAGATCAAAGATCTAAATGTTAAATCAAAAACACTTAATAGGGCTGGGGGTTTAGCTCAGCGGCACAAGTGTCTACTTGGCAAGCTTGAGGTCATGGATTTGACCCCTGGAACCAAAAGCCAAACCAAACCCAACCAAAAACGTCAATATACTGGAAGATAAAATAGATACAAATTTTGAAACATAGATGTAGGCAAGGACCTTTTGAGCAGAACTCCTATGGAGCAAAATAAAAATAATAATACTAAGAATGAACAAATGGAATTATACCAAATCAAAAAGCTTCTGCACAAAAAAGGAAACAACCAATAGAGGGAAGAGACAATCTATGTAATAGGAAAAAAATTTGCTAGCTATTCCATGAACAGAGGACTAACATCAAGATTATACAAAGAACCCAAAAAAATTTACTGCCCAAAATAAAAGAACCAATAAAAAAAGAACAACTGAAATGAATACACATTTCTCAGTAGAGGTAGTACAAATGGTCAATAAATAACATTTAAAAAGTTCTCATCATGGATGACTATCAGAGAAAGGAAAACAAACCACACAGAAATATTATCTTATGCAAGAAATAATGAATATCATCAAAAAATCTAATAAGGAATGCTAACAAAGAAAAAAAAACTCTACTACATTGTGGGTGGGAGTATAAACTAGTACAATCACTGTGGAAATCAGTATGGAGATGCCATATAAAACTAAAAATAGAAATTTCATTTGATTCAGCTATCCTTCATGATATCTTTTTGAGAATTAAAATTATCACATTACAGGGATATATGTATAGACATGTTTATAGCAGCATAATTAATAATAGCTAAATTTTGGGAAAAATGTATGTAACCTTCAGCAGATAAATGGATAAGGAAAATGTATGTATTCACTATGGACTACTATGCTGCCACCAAAAAGATAAGCTTGCAGCATTTGTAGGTAAAAGGGTGCAACATGAGAATATAATGTTAAATGAAGCAAGTCAGGCACACAAGCTCCAATATCACATGGTTTCTCTTATATGAGCAACATAGTCGGAGATACAGCTCAGTGGCATAGTGCCTGTCTGGCAAGTACAAGGTCCTGAGTTCTACTCCTAGTACTAGAGAGAGAGAGAAGCATAAAGAAGAAAATAGGAGAGAGAGATATAAATAGGAAATAGGCAGAAGTTAAAATACTTCCCCACATTACAAATTTCTTTGTTTTAAAAATATTCATTTTATATGCTAATTGGTTTCAATTATACTACCAGTTAATCTTAGTTCTTTTTTATTTATTTAAGTGAAAAAAGACACAGAAAAGAAAAACAAAAAGCAAAAGGGACAACAATAAACCCAAAACAACAACAGTGTAGGTTTACAAAACAAAATGATAGGAATTTCACAATGGTTGTAATATTGCATACTGTTACCTTCAAAAGAGTTGCTTATAATCTTAGTTCTTTGAAAAGCAGCATTCATGTTATTATCTGTTTCTTTTTTCTTCTTTTGGTATCAAGGATCAAACTCACACACTTACACTTGCCAGGAAAGGGGCTTATGCCACTGAGCTAAATCCCTGGCCCTCTGTTTCTTGTTTGTAAGAAAATTTGGTTTCTGTGTTATACTCTAAGTAGTTAGAAGAAAATAATACACAGTGTAATAATTATTGTTATTCTCTTATTTATGAAATTTTGTTTTATGTTTTCATAAACTAAAACATTAGAGATACTATGTCACTCCACCAATAGTTCTATCCCAGTGGAAGATAATATAAATTTTGAAATGCATTGACACTCCATATGAATAGTTACCTATGGAAGTAATACAAAGGCCTAGAGAAATTTCAAGAGTTGAAAATTAAGCCTTCACAGACATAAGTAGAACTGAGATTTGATTGAAATAAATTTTTGCTTGTATTCATATTCTTCACTGTGTCCACATTTTGCTTCTCATACTACTTTCTTAGATATATATATATATATATATATATATATATATATAGAAATTGGCCTCTTAAGTGGTAAAGATTTTCAGAAATTATCTTTAGACTATTACTTGTAATTTATGTTTTCTTGGTTTGTCTTTCCTATCCCTTCTAATTTTCTTTATTTCATGTTAGCACAGTGTTTCAGTTACCATTATTGTCTATTGACTACTCTAATTATAGTTCAAAAACACTGTACTCATAATTTAGTGTATGGAAGGAAACATGGTAAAACATTTAAGCTGGGTAGAGCTTGTAGCATAACCAACAGCTGATACCATTTCCTGGATGTATCCTGTTTATGTTCCCAAGACAAATGTTTGAATAGTAAAAGATAATAGAATATACAATGATGTTCTAGGGGATGGGATAACAGACACAGAAAAGTAGTAAACATTGTCCTTTAGTTTCTTACATAAATTCTGATGACTGTACCTTCATTTCTCAAAGATTTTTTTTACTGATTCTTAAAACAGAGATTTAATATTGCACTAGGTATTATAAAAATATATAGATTTACATGTGTGCACATGTGCCAGAGTATTACATTTTACATATAAAGAACTGTTCTTGCTTTCCCCTTCCAAAATATTTTTTACTACTCTGTTTTCCCCATTCTTTGTATCAGGAAAAGTTTATAGAGGAACTTTGGATTTCTTAAAACCTGAAAATATGAAAACATCATGCCAGATATAGTTGACACCATACTATGTAAAATATATAGTTGTTACTTTGTTTTTATCTATCCTCTCCAGATTCAGTGTGCTTAATATGAAGATGCATGTGTTGCTTCAAATGTTGAATATTTTACACCACTATCACTCCAAATGCTGCCTTATCTGTAGGAGACCAGATAATGAGCGTACTGACTTGTTGCAAGTTCCAAGGAATAGTCAACACAGCTAAGAGTTGGTTGTTTATCTGGTCATATACTGTAGATAATAGGAAGCAAATGAATCTTGTGTTACTCTGATTGCTCCTTGCATTTCTAAGTGAATAAAAGTGAGGTGAGCAGAAGGCTCAAGGCTCTCTGTCCAGTAGAGGCAAGAACCCACTGGCTTCTACCTTCTAAACTAACTCTGTTTTTTTTGTCTTTCATCCTTGTTCGCTCTCCATTTGGGGACAGCCTCATAGGCTGATTTCCTACACTCATCCTCATTCTTTCTTTCTTCATGGAATTTCTTTCAGGTGTATTTGAAAACTTTTCTTTATTTCTGCAATATTTTACATTATTTAACATTGTGTGCTTCATTCTGGATGATTTTTCATCTATATGTACGTATTTATATTCATTTTTATCTTTATTAGTACATGTTTGGAGTGCAAAATGATTACATTTCTCACGGGTAGGTGATACATGTACCTAACAAATTTTAACTTTCTTTCATACTGTTCTCCATCTCTCTCTCAATCTCTTGGTTGTCTTCTCTTTTGCAAATGGTGCATCTCCCTATATCCTATTATGTAACTTTTATTTTGAGTGACTGGTGCACTTGGCTTTATTCAGTTTGATATGATTTATCCGTCTCCCACCATCCATGGAACTTGTCCTTATAAACAACAGGATCTCAGCCGTTTTTACTTTTTCCCACAATGTGCCATCATGCACTCAAGGTGCCTTTCACAGAAGAGGCCAATTACTTTAATCTTCCTGTCTGTTCTCCCACATCACTTTCAGTTCTGTGTAAGTTTTTGGACGTTTTCTTTGTTGTATGAGGAATGCTCTTCATATTTTGATTATGATTATAATAAATCTTGATAGGAGTTTTGGATGTGTGGCCATTCTGACTATACTACTTCTCCCTATCCAGGAAAAGGAGATATCTTCCCATTTTCTGATGTATGCTTGAATCTCCCTCTTCAGAATACTGTAGTTTTCATTGTAGAGGTCTTTTGCTTCCTTGGTTAAGTTAATTGATAGATTTTTAATTTTTCTCGATGCTATTCTGACTGCTACAGTTTTCCTAACTTTTGCTAACAGGTTCATTAATGTGCACAGGAACATTTGATTTTTGTGTGCTGATTTCATATAATTGCTACAGCGAGGAATTTGTTTTTTAATTCTAGGACTATTTTGGTGGAATTGTTTGGGTGTTCTCTGTAGAAGATCATGCCATTTGCTAATAATGATAATTTAATCTTCTTTTAACATATCTCTTTTATTTCTTTATCTTTTCTGGTTGCTCTGGATAATGATTTGAGTGATGGGGAGGCGATAGTGAACATTCTTTTCTTGTTCATATTTTAGAGGAAGAGTTTTTAGCCTTACCCACTTAATATGATGTTGACAGTAGGACTGTCATAAATAACTTTTATCAGATCAGCCTAAGGTCCTTTAATACCTAATTTCTTCAAGATTTTTAATCATGAATGGATGTTGAATATTGTCGAAGGCCATTCTTGTTTCTGTTGGAGTAATGATGGGATGTTTTTCCTTGGTTATGTTTATGTGATGCATTGTATTTATTGATTCATGTATGGTAACCCATTCATACATCTTTGGGACGCAACCTACTTGGTCATTATGTATTTTCTTTTTGGTGATTCATTGCATTCTGTTTGACAGTATCTTGTTAGGGAGTTTGGCATACATTTTTATTAAGGGAATTTAATTGTAATTCTCTGTTTTGGTTGGGATCTTGTCTGACTTTTGAACAGAGGTAATGTTAGCTTCCAGGAATGAATTTGGGATTACTCTTTTCATTTTCAGTAAAGAGCTTGGAGAAAGTTGGTATTAGATCATCCCTGCAGGTCTTGTAGAAGTCAACAGTGAATCCTTCAGGTCTGGGCTTTTCTTAGTTGATAAGTTTGTATTTTTGCTTTAATTGCTTATTATTATATTTTTCATAGTTTTTATATCTTTGTTTCATTTTGATAGTTCATATATATCTAAGAATCTATTCATTTTTTCTAGATTCTCTAACTTATAGGAATACTAGATTCTCTAACTTATAGGAATACAGGTTTTAAAGGTAATAGTAATATTTGGATATTTGTTGATATTCATTGTGGTTTTACTGTTTCTATTTCTTTTTTTTCCTTTTTTCATATTTTTTCTTGTGTGTGTGTTTTTGTGGCAGGGTTTTGCTATGTAGTTCAAACTGACCTTGAACTCATTTTATAACATAGGCTGGCCTTGAACTTACAGAAATCCTCTTGCTTCAGCCTCCTGGGTGCTTATTTATATTTCTAATTGCATTAATTAAATCTTTTTTGTCCTTTTTTGTAACATTGACTACACATTTGTTTATCTTGTTTATACTTTCTAAGGAACAGTTTTTTTAATTTATTGAGTCTTTTTGTTTTTGGTACTGGGGATTGAACTCATGACCTGGTGCTTGCCAGGCAGGCACTTATGCCGCTGAGCTAAATTCCCAGCCCCTTTTTGTATTTTTTTAATGCCAATTTCATTAACTTCTGCTTCAATCTTTGTAATTCTCTTCCTTGTACTACCTTTAGATTTGGATTGTTCTTGTTTTTCTAGGCCCTCCACCTGCATCATTAGGTTATTTATTTGGACTCATTCTGTTTTTCTGCAGTGGGCATTTATGACTATATAATTTCCTCTTAGGACTGTTTTCACTGTGTCCCGTATTTCTGCTATATTGTACTGGCATTATATTTAATTCCAGGAACTGTGTAATATCTTCTTTAATTTCGTCTGTGAACCTCTGATTATTCAAGTGTGTATTGTTTAATTTCCATGCATTTACATAATTTCTGTGATTTATTTTGCCTTTGATTTCTAGTTTCATTGTACAGTGATCTGATAATGACCATGGAGCAAATTCAATTCTTTTGCATTTACTAAATCATGTTTTATTGGCCTGTTTGTGGTTTATTTTGGAAAAAACTCCATGCACTATTGAGAAGAATATATATATTGTGGTTGTGGGGTGGGACACCTGGTGAATATCTATTTAATCTCTTTTTTCAAAGATTTGGCTCTTCTATGATATTTATTCATTTATTTATTTCTGTTTTGTTTGGTTGACTATTCTATTCAGGACCATGGAGTACTGAGTTCTTCCACTATAATTGTATTGATGTTTTTCTGATTTTGGTGGTCATGAATATCTTAAGATGCTCTTTGTTATGAAAAGATCTTTATCCATCCATTTTGAAAGATAATTTTGCAGGGCATATCAATCTGGATTGGAGGCTGTTTGATTTTTAGAGTTTGAAACACTTTACTCCATGCTCTTCTGTGCTTCCAGATTTGTGATGAGAAATCTACTGTAATTCTAGTGGGTATACCTTTATAAGTGACTTACTGTTTTTCTCTCACATCTTTTTAAGATTAAGTCTTTTTGCTGAACTTCTGGAATTCTGCCTCTGATGTGCTATTGAGAGGTTTTTTTCTGATCATGACTATTTGGGATTCTATAAATTTAATTGTACGTTAAACTCTTTCCCAATATTTGGCAATTTTTTTGCAAACAAGTTTTTGTGCCACTTTCACTTTCATTTATATTTCACTAATTCTAGTTAAAATTAGATTAGTCTTCTTTTTAGTCATTCAATAGCTGTTGGATCCTTTTCTCATTTTCTTTGGTTTTTAAGGTACTTCTTAATAATTGACCATGGATATTAGCCCTAACTGTTAGTTCTGACACTCTGTCCTCACATTGGTCACTTCTCTTGCTAATATTTTCAGTAGAATTTTTAATTTCCTGAATTTTCTTTGGTACCTTTTAATGGACTCAATACTTTACCAAACTGTTTGTTCATATTTTGAATCATTTGTTGAATCAGCTAGCTTTTCGTTAGTGTCTTCTGTGAACTTCCTGATAATGTTGTTTAATAAATTCATTCTCTTCTTTAGTTATAATCTTATTTGAGCTTGCTGAGCACATTATTGATGTCTTTTTTAAACTCTTCTTTTATCATTTTGAGTAATTATACTGTATGAATTTTCATTCCTGCCCCCTTGAAACCCCATGGGTTAGCTTTGAGGGAGTTTTGAGTTTCTGAAGGCTTTTTCCCCTTGTCTTCTATTTCTATTATTTTCTTCCCCTTCCCTTTGTTCCCCTTCCTTGTCTTTCCCCTTCCTCCAAAAGAGGAGGTCCTCTTTTTTCCTTCTCCATCTTCCTCCTTCTATTATTCTTCCTTATCCTCCTCCTCCTTCTTCCTCTTTTGCTTGTGGTAAACAAATTGATTATAGTTGAATGAATTTGTTGCTAGTATGATGGTATCTTTCGTTAGTGTCTGCTCTTCAGTGATGTACCCTGGGTACAGCTAATTATAGGCTTTTGCCTCTGTATCAAGACTCAACTATCTCCATTATTTTGGGAAAGGAGACTGTAGTGTAATTGATGCAACACCTTGTCCCCCAGGAATCAGCCTCAGAGCTGCTAATTATGCAAAGACAATCCAGATAGTGGCCTACAGAGAAAAGCAGTTAATAGCAACAACTATGCCATCTTGGTAGTAACAATAAAATCAACAACAATAATAGTATCAAAGACAATCTGGATATTGACATACTCTAATAACCAGTAACATACCATCTTTAATTATAGAAATGTATAATTATAGTATTACCATTAATACAAACAAATTTTGGTGTACACTAAATATCTACTAAGTACAACAACTATACCTCCACTAATAATAGAAAAATACTCAACATTAATAGCATAGAGTTAAACATGTAGATACAGAAAGTTTAATGGTTGTACTTGTAAAGATAGAGTGGGTGGGAAATTGAAAAATGAAAAAAAATTGAAAAATTAACTAATGGAGGACAAAGTGGAGAGAAAAGTGTGATAAAATATCCTATTGAGAGCTACAAGGAAATTAATGGAACTAGATAAAAGAAATGGAAAAGACCAAACAAGAAAAATCAAAATAAAGGAAAAAGAAGAAAAATACTAAAGGAGAAAGAAAAAAAGGAAAAAAGAAACTCCAAATTTCCAAAAGCAACGAAGAAAAAGTAAAGACTATCTCTCTATTTTTTAGTGTTTTCCTTCCAGGTTTTGCAATCTTGGAATCCCGAAAATTAGAGTTTTCTCCACCAGGTTTTGTGGACTGTGAGTTTGTATGCCCCTTACCTCCAGAGGCTTCCCTGTCCCTACACCCCAGACTGTAGTTAACTGTCCAGGCTGAGATGTGTCCTTATATTGGTAAATGGAGAAAGCAATCTGATCCTTTGTGTCTGCTAGATGCAGGCAGTAGGGTGGGAGTTCAAACAGACTACTGGACTACTGGACCAGCATTTTCAGATCCAGCCAACTCTAATAGCTACAAGTGCTAGGCCTGGTTTCTCACCACAGAGGGTAGGGCCCTACTGCCCTCCTTTCAAGAGTGAAGTTGAACTTATCACGGAGTTTATTTCAAGCCCACAGTTAGTCTGTGGCTATCTCTTGTCCTTGTCTCTTCACCTAGTAATTGTGGTAGTGTAAAACTTGAAATTCTGAAGTGAAGTTGTCCTGTAGGTCTGTGACTTAGTCTTCAACACTAGGTCCCTTCTCAAAATGACTCCTGATTACATGCTCTCCAATATTGCAGATGTTCTTTTTGATTTTTTCTCCAATTCTAGCTGCTGTGAGGGAGTAATTTTTGGAGTAAAATCCAACATTAGTTCTGTACTTTACAATAGCTGTTGATTTTCCTTGGGGCTAATGTTGCTGGTTCATTATTTCTCCTTTGGGTTTCCAGGTCTCTGGGTCTTTGTCCCTGTTCATGACAAAGTTAATTAGTTGGTTGACACTTCTGTGGTGTCCCTTGCCAAGGGGAAGCAACATACAGAGCAGACTTGGAGTTGGTGGGTGGTCTCATCAAGGGTGCAGAATTCATGAGTGTGGAGCTGACTGTGAAGCTTCCATCTGCAGTTCATGGGGAATAGTTTTTGTCCACGGCCTGCAAGGGTGGCTTTTGTCGATAGTTCATGGGATGTTCTTATTTTTTTCTGTTACTTTCATCTAATTTTATTAGTAGAAACTCTATTGAAGTAGCATAACTCTCTTTGCTTTTGATTTTGTCTCTGCTAGGCCTATATGTTTCACTAGTTTCAGATTAAACTTTTATGTTAGCATCCATGGGGTTCCCTAACATGTAGAAACAGTGAAATCATGCCCACACCTGTTTATAGAGCTGACCTAGATTCTAATTGTTCCTATAGGTCTCTATAACTATTCTTGACCTCACATAAAATGGCAAGTGTTCTTGTCCTGTATGTTTGCTATGGGAAAGTTTTCTTGCTGCCATTTTATATACTGATTGTGCTTCTGTGGAATATAGGAGTTTAGATAAAGCTTCCTATTTTTTGCTGCTTAGAAACATTGCCTCCCTTCCCCTTGTGGGATTAAGCTAGTTCCTAGCTCTTAAAACCAATATTATACTATCCATCTTCATATGCAACTTGTTGTTGCTTGGTTTATTCTTTTTTTGAAAGGGGGTTTCCATTGCATGCTTATGAAATTGATATTACTGTTCTAGAAGGTGTACATAGTATATCACTCCTGTAAATTTCAAGTGGAATGGAGAAGGTTTACCAACTCAGGTCAGTCTTCATTTGATGGGAATTTCCTCAGTTAAATTTATTGGGTGTATTGTATATGTGATATGTCATGTGTCTTTAGAAATACCTTGGAAGAGCCTGGGAGGGGGGTGTAAATCAGTGATAGAACATGTGCTAGGCATGCATGAAGCTGTAGATTCAATTCCTAGCACCAGAGAAAATGATACTTGGGAGATGATTATATTATATTGTTTCCAGATGAATATTATAGGTTCTTACCAATTTAATTATCTCAGTATGACAATGAATGAGAAGCAGCAGAGAATGTCTTGTTCATTCAAAGATGGTTTAAATAAAATAGAGAACCATCGTATCTGAAGGAGCCATAAGAAAAGAGTAAGAGTAATGAATTACATAGAACAATGATACTAGAACCACATGACCCTATTGCAAGAATTCTGCAGCATT
Organism: Dolichotis patagonum; assembly: GCA_004027295.1. Classification (NCBI taxonomy): domain Eukaryota; kingdom Metazoa; phylum Chordata; class Mammalia; order Rodentia; family Caviidae; genus Dolichotis; species Dolichotis patagonum. Next base: position 30,555 of record PVJX010009139.1, read on the forward strand.
CTGTAAGCATCCTTGAATGTAGCTATATCATGGGCAAAGCACTAAATATTAAATTGATTCCATTAAGCCAAACTCATGGAATAGAAAGCATAATAATGTATTAGGCATTCTGCATAACATATGATTATTAGATAGTTATATTGCGCTTTTTACCTATTTTTTAAAATATCAGCTCAGATTTTATTTTCCTATAGAAGTTCTACCTAAACTTGCTCTAAACTTTCTGAATGGTCTTGATTTTCTGCCATGTATTCTTGCATATTTGTGGTTCATTCCTTTTTATTACTCAAACAGTACTGTAATTATGTATGCACCTGTGTTATTATTTGGATATTGTAGATAATCTACTAAACTGAATTTCAAGGCCCCACATACCATGGTGGAAGTAGTCCCCACGTGCCCCTGTGGAAACAGACCCTGCATGCCCCAGTGGAAGCAGGTCTTGCACAGTGAGACACTATTTCCTGAGAGGCCCTGTAGAACAAGCAGGAGACTGAGAACTGTCCTGGACTGAGAGAGTCTTGTGTGTGGGCAGCAGTGAGAACACAAGACACTTTCTTGAGCAGCCCCCCCACCCATAGTCATTGGATTGTGAGTGAACCAGAGTTGGCTATGCCCTGTACCTAGTCCCACAGAGTAGCACAGGACTGTCCTGTCCTACAGGACTTCCATTTTATCTCAATATGCCCTGGGGCTTCAATTCCACCAGCAGAACAGTCTCAGTGTTGCCGATGTCCAGGAGTGAAAGGAGAGAAGAGCTATCCAGTAACAGTAGGCAGCTGGAAGTTGGACAACAAAATGGGCAAATCTGGCAGATAAGTAGGATTTGGAACTCAGACTCCAATCCATTGAATGCTAAAAGCTAGCACTTAGCCCTAGCTGCAAAGGACTAGAAGCAGACTCCAGGCCTGTGATGAGACAAGGACATTGTACCTCATCTTAGTTCCTTATCTTTCACTACTGAGACAAAATACCTGACATCCAAAGTTAGAGAAGAAAAGGTTCATTTAGCTCACAGACTACAGAGGATTCAGTCCATAATCAACTGACTCCAAGACAGGATGGCATGGCAGAAGAGCAATAGTTCATTTCAGTGGAAGACAGCAAAAGCAACAAGAGCAAAAAGGGGGTAGAGCAAGCCTCTTTTCCTTCCTTATATTGTATGTATGCTATCCATTCTAGGATGGGCATAGCACTCACACCACTAATCCCAGCAATAGACAACCAATCAAAAACTATAGATCCAGTGGCTTTTTAAAAGCCTGCCCCCCATGATTGCATGAGGCTTTGGAGGGACATTAAGACACAAGCCACAACAACCTTGATCTGGCAAGAAGCCTTGACTAGCAATGGGACAGGGGCATTTCCTATCCTCTGCCTTGTGACTGGCAGTGTAAGCAGCAAGCAGCCTTGGGCTGCACAAGGGCATCACCACCTGCCCAGTGACCAACAGGCAAATGGCCTTGGCTAGTTGTAGACAAGAGCACTCCTTTTGACCTACCACCAACTTGTGTAAGAGTCATTGGTGGAACCAAGATCAGCTCCACACTCAGCAGTGATCCTACTGCACACTTGGAAGAATTATTCAGTAGAGATTCTGGCTGTGATGAGAGAACTAACAGTAAACTGGGGGAACAAGAGGGATTTTTTAATGTACTTTTTTTTTCTATTTTTACTTTTCTACTTTTTATTTTTTGGAGAGGAGTTGTATAGGCATTGATGTTTATTGTTTGGTTTCTTCTCAATGTCCTGCCTCTTTCTTTCCTTACTGGTCTTTTGGTATTCTCTAAGATTTATAGGTTAATAAACAAAGTCCCTAGTTGTCAGTTTTGCCCCAAAATTGCTTTTTTTCTTTTCCATTCTTTCCTGTTCTTTTCTCCAGCTTCGCAAAAGTTGAGTGATCATCCTTAGTCCTTCAAACTTGCTTCTACTATATTGCTCTTCAGCTATTGCTCCTTTTTGTACCCTATTACTCTTAAATTCCTCTTCCACACAGGATAAGTCACCTGATAAAAGTGAAACCCATTGGATACAAATTTCTGGTCTATGTTGGAGGTTAATATATAACTATAGATCTTGCTCCTGTGGTTAGAGATATCAAATTAGTCACCATGGATTATCAGTTTCTAGGATATGCTTGATGGTTATACTGTTATTACTAATTGTACTACTATAACTAAGATACCATACTTGCTGAAATTAGTTGTTCACCCTTCTATGATAACACTGTGATTATCTGGGATCACAATCATCCCCATTGCTCAGTAACAAGGGACTGTGTGTGGAGAAAAATAGCCACACTTCATCTCTAATAAAATATGAAGCTAGGATCATGGGCAGATGCAGAGACCAACAGCCAGCTACACTTAGATGACATCTTGGAGGAATAGATATTTCCTAAGAAAGCTTCAGTGCCAGTGATAAAGCTACCTAACATAAGAAAAATATAAACAACAACCCAGAAAACAAATTAAAATAAAAATAGAAAATGGAAAGATGCAGAAGCAAAATGCAGTGCCAGATGTCCAACCCACCATGGAAAAAATCCAAGAGACAATGAGATAGAGGAAAACAGAAAATATCCACCTGAATTCACTAGAATAACAGAATAAAAGTTTAAAAAACATAGATGAGGCTATAGAGGATATCAAAACTGAAATAATCTCACAGGTAAAAAAAAAGAAATGATGATCATAATGAAAGAGTGCTTAGGACTGGGGATTTAGCTCAGCAGTGTAAGTACCTGCCTGGCAAGTGTGAAGTCATGAGTTCGATCCCCAGTACAAAAAAAAAAGAGTGCTTAGCAAATCTACAGGAAACAGATTTTAAAAAATAGGAGCATAGAAAAGTAATGGAAACCATGAATGTCCAATATAGGAAAGAAGTAGAATTCATGAAACAGATTCAGACAGCTACTCAAGCAATTAAAAATTTCATTGAAAGTTTCCAAAACCATATGAAAGAAAGTGAAGATAGAATACCAGATATGGAAGATATATTAAAGTTAGTGATCATGAAAACAAAGATATCTTAAAATTAGTAAGGGACAATCAAAAAAGAATCCAACAACTGCAAGACGGTACAAAGAAGAAAATATGTGATTTAATGGAGTCAATGAAAACACAGCAGTTAGTGCATATGACATGGAAAAAAAAGCTGTTCAGTTAAGTAATGGCAGAAAACTTCTCAAGTGTGGAAAAAGAATTTGGCATTTAGATAAGTGAGGCATACAAAACTTCAATTAATCATGAACAAAATAAATCTATACCAAGCCATACAATAATCAAGATTCCAGAAATCCAGCATAAGAATGAAATGTTAAAAGCTCTTAGAGAAAAAGAAACAAACCACTTATAAAGGAAAACTGATTAGAATCTACATACTTTTAAACAAAAATTTTGAAGTCTAGGAGAATGTGAAGTATTTCAAGCCCTGAAAGAAAACAGTTTCTAACCCAGATCCATGTACCCTACAAAATTATATTTCTGAATTAATGGAAAAATAAAATGTATTCATGAAAAAAAAACTGAAGAAAATCATGATAACAAAACCAGCCTTACAAAGAACTCTGAAACATATTCTAGAAAGAGAAAACAAAGCCCACAATTCCAAGAGTACCAATCGAAAGAATCTAGCAGACAGAGTGAGCAATTAAACAGGGGGAAAAGACAGAGAACTATTAACAGGAATGTTATATGACAAAGACAAGCCAATATATATATCAGTTTTAACCAATAATATAAATGGTTTAAGTTCATGAAGTAAAAGAAATAGACTGCCAGAATGGATCCAGAAAGAACACCAACAATATACTGTATTCAAGAAACACATTTAACTAAAAAATTCATAGGTTGAAATTCAAAGAATGGAAAACACTACTCCATGCAACAGGAATCTAGGACAAGGCAGGAGTTGCTATCCTATTTGCAGATAATGTGAGGTTTAAGTCAAGACTGATCAAAAGAGATAAGTAATGACACTACAGCCTTGTTAAGGGAAAACTAAGAAAAAGAGATAACAATCACAAATATATATGCACCAAAATACAGAGTCATCCATCTATATCACACAAATAGTAATAGTTATGAAAATTCACATAAGCATCAACACAGTTCTAAAGGGGTAATTTAATAATCCATTGTCACAAGTAGATAAATAAAGTAGACAAAAAATCAACAAAGGAATATCAGAATTGAACCAAACCTGTGAACAATTGGACTAGATGTCTGTAGATATCTACAGAGTATTCCACTGCAAAACAGAATACACAGTCTTTTCATCAGCATATAGGACATTCTCCAAAATAAACCATATACTAGCCCAGAGAAAATGCTTAAGTAAATGAGAAATAATTAAATTATACCATGCAAATTATGGACCATAATGCAATGAAATTGGAAATCAATAGCAAAAGAAACAACGAAAAAAATCTCTAAGCATACAGAAATTAAATAATACCCTCCTGAATAACCAATGGGTTCACTGATGAAATTTAAGAAGAAATTAAACAGTATCCACAAATAAATAATAATTCTGTTACAACATACTGGTTATTGTGGGATGCAGTTAAAATTGTTCTAAGAGGAAAATTAATAGTGGTGAACACTCACATCAGGAAAAGTGAATGAGCTCAAATAAATCACCTAATGTTGAACCTCAAACTTCCGGAAATAGAAGCACAAATTAAACTGGCTGCAAGGCACAGTGGCATGGCTGGGGCAACACTTTTCAAGGCAGCAGCCAGAGCAAAAGGAGGCAAGAACAAGCCTCTTTTCTCCCTTGTATAGTACCTGGGCCACCCACCCCCTCCAGGGCACATGTAGGAGTTACAAAATCCCTCCTCTTACACGACATTAGGATATTTACAAAGTAAGGATTCTGGGTCCCTGCTGAATCTTTCAGTTAAACTTGTAATCTTCTCCAGTTGACATAACATATCAACCATAATAAACCACCCCTTGTAAACTTGGCATCCAGACATATTTCTTTAAATCAGCCTCCACATACAAAGCATGCTTATACTTAACATTTTGCAACTTGAACATTATAAAACAGCTTACAGATCCTCATGAACTAGCATTAAGTCTATCAATATTATATTACATTAGAATCATAACATTCTGTCCTTGGCCCCTCAAAGACTCATACACGTCCCTTTATGAAAAAGACATTTAGTCCATCTGCAAGAATTGCCAAAGTCCTAACAGTTTCAGCATTGCTGAAAAGTTTAAGTGCCATGTCTTCTCCAAGGTGGAAGGCAAACTCTTAGCTGCAAGCCTCTGTACATGTGAAAATAAAGTTAAACACTTCCAACATGCAATGGCACAAGACAAACATTTTCATTCCAAAAGTTACAAACAGGAGGGTACAAAGGATTGGGGCAAAAGCAAATCCAAAATCCAGCAGGGCAAATATTAAATCCTGTAGTTCAGTGTGCATCATCTAAGGCAATCTGTGAAAAATTGTGAGGTTCAAAGGGCTCGTGTGACTTCACCCCTGTGGTACTTCTGGTGGTTATCTCTCCCATGGCTTCTGTTTTGGCCTGGCTTTGCTCTCTCCTTGCAGGTTTCCTTATACAATTCATGCTCCTGGGTTTTTCAAACTTCCAGATTTTCCATTGCACCACACTCACAGCTTCACACACTGCTCTCTCAGGGGCATGCTGCTTGGGCTTCCAGGCCTTCTGAAATCAGGGTGGAAGCCTTTGAATCTCAGAACTAGTGCATGCTACATGCACCTAAAACCAGCACCACATGGATGATGCTGAGGTCTGCCAGCTGGAGCAGTACCCAGGTTTTCCTCTCTCTTGGCTGTAGGGGATGAGTGCCTGGATTGCTGAGCACTCTGAACTTGATTGTTAGGAATAAATTTTCTATGAGGATATTTACAAAGCAAGGATCCTGGGTCCCTGCTGAATCTTTCAGTTAAACTTCTAGATTTCTCAAGTTGACACACTGTATCAACCATAACAATGTATATATCTGTATCATTTAAAATTCAATAATGATGATTAAGTTCATTACAGGTAGGTAAACATGTATTATTTAGAGAAAATATAAATAAAGAACTTCTGGCTAGTGGTTATTAATATATTTGGACTACGAACTGGAAACACAAATGTATTTCCCCTCACTTTGAACACTTAATTTTGTATACAGTTTCAGGGATTTATAGCCTTGTACAATCAAAAAAACTTGGTCTATTTTGCTCAACGTGGTCATCAGGTAAGATTTCCTTGCACACTGTAGTCTACTCCTGGCTTAGGGGAAGCAGGAAGGTAGGCTACTAACAGGAAGCAATCTTGCAGCAAGAGAAGGTTTCTACTGGAATCCATGAAGATGGCTGAAAGACCTAGAAGCCTGCACAACTTAGGCTATTTCAGAAATAGAAGATACAATCTAGGGAGACTTCCACCTAATCTCTGTGACAGGCAAGTTTGTGGGGCTCCATCAGCAGCAGTCATTTCTCCAGATTTATGAAGTGATTTACTATGTTTTCCTTAACAGGAACAATGCTCCCCTCTGCTAGCATTGGGCTATCTCTGTGGGAAATTGGGGAAGAGAAGAAAGGGAATGAAAAAATTATGCAAGTTACTACCTTGGTCACTAGTCCATGTATATTTTTAGAATGAAAAATAGGTGCCTGAATGCAGGAGACAACAAGCTCTGGTACATGGACAGGAGTTAGGAAGGTAGTGCCTTCCTTTTGTGACTGCACAGGGAGGAAGAGATAATCTCTTTGCATTCCTCACACTTTTGGCTTCATTTTTCTCAAAGTTCTTCTCTTTGTCCTGAGTTGAATCTCATTGTTTAGGATTCAGTATTAGACCTTATCAAATAACCAAGGATGTTTGTAAAGTTTCTTGTGTAGGAAACAATACATACACAAACCCTAATTGAACTAATATACTTGCATGAAATGAGGTCAACTTCTTATGTTGGCAATATTTATATAATAGATTTGTATTCCAAATACATTCTTTTTTAATTTTTAAAAATTGCTTCATTGCTTTTTATTCTATTGTAAAAATGATTGTGTGATGATGCTTAAGTTTTAAGTTTGCAATTACCTGAAGATACAAGGGACTAAGTACAAATTTCATGTTTATTCCCAGCTTCTATGACTAACATATGGTCACTTTGTAACCACATTCGTTGCCTGCCCCTTTCACCATACATTTTGGTGGATTACCATTGTTGTTGAGGAAATGGAAAACAGAACTGATCATAGGCATTGAGAGTGAACTGAAGAATCTGGGGATCAGAATAGCCCCCCAAAAGGTGCTAATGAGGTTGAAAACGTCATTCCTTTAGAAAAATTATCCAATGAGACTAGCAATTTAGATGTTGTCTTTTCCTACAATTATATAATTCCCTTCACAAACTGCTTATACATTACGGCACAGGCTTCCCAATGTCCAAATTTTCTGATTTCCCCTGGGAACCCAGGTAAACTGCATGCACAGTAATTAATTTCCTTCAATTATTGGTTGTGGTCATGTGACTTGGTTTGGGCAATGAAATGTGATTGCAATGCTACATTCCATATTTTTACTCCTAAAATTTCCTGAGCAAAATCTGTGGTCTATTTCATTCTACAAGTTGGAAAGAACTTTGAGAACCTAGAGGAGAATGGGGAATGGCTTATTTTCTGGGGAAAATCAGCTAACACCCACAAGCTAAAGAAGGAAAGGTACATTTTGGCTCAGTTTGTAGAAATTTCAGTCCATAGTGTCTGGCTCCACGGCATGATGACATTACAGAGAGGAATGATGGGAGACAAACAGTCCATGTCATGGCAGGAAGGAAGCAACAAGACTTTTTTCTTCTTTTCCTTCTTATTCTGTCTAGGCTACAAGGTTACTGGTTGATCCACCTCCACCTAGAGTGAGTCTTCCTTCTTCAGTAAATCCATCATCCATGAACTGTGCTAAATCAATAAGAGGACTAAGTCAGTATCACACACTCATGATTAAGTCACTTCCCAAAAGACATGCCTATGAACACATGAGATCTTGGAAGGACATCTAGCTATAAAGTATTACATTCCACTCCTGGCTCTCAAAATACTTGTGTGCATCTCTATGAAAATGCATTTAGTCTATCTCTAGGAGTTGCCAGTGTCCTAACAGTTTCAGCATTAAGGCTAAACAGTGATGGACAGCTGGAACAGTAGCCAGGTTACCTTCTATCTTGGCACTAGAGTTCTGGATTGCCTGGATTTATAAGCATTATGAACACAGTCCTCAGGGGCCACTGCCAGGCTGGAACATTAGGTAGCCTAGGACATTCTTCTCAAAGCAAAGTCTTTCACTTTTGCAATTTTCAGGCTTTAAAAGATAGAGTCCCTTGGGGTGACGCTGAGGTTCCTCTTCGAACAGGTGGAGGACTTGAGGTCTGAGGAGCTCGCGGCCGCGGGGAGGGAGAATGGGAGGGAGAATGAGTATACTAATGCCTCAATGTTTCCTGTTGCCTGTGGAGTCGCTAGTGAAATGAATCAGGATTCGAGCTCTAGACTGAGACAGAAAAATGAAAGCATGTTTTCCAGGACACTAGGTTCCTATGGATGTGGAAGAAATTGATTGGGAACACTGGAATTTGATTCTGATCTGTCCTGGGTTTCTTTTTCTTCTCCCTCACTCTTCCTTCACCAGCTCCCTCTCTTTCCTCCCGTCCCCTTGTGAAGGCAGTCAGCTGGTCCCAGGGAGGATTGATCCTTCAGTTATATGAAATCATTGTTTTCCTGAAATGTCATGGCTACATTCATATTTTTGTCTTATTCTTCCAATTGGGATATATAATGTTCAGAGCTCTTGTATTTGGAAGCTGGAAGGGCCCAGACTTTGAAATAGTGTCTTGGTTTCACTTTTTTTTGTTGTTGTTGTTTCTTTTTTTTGTTTTTGTTTTTTTAAACTAAAGCTATATGAAGCTTATGGATTAAACAATAAATTTCTAAATTAACAACAAAAAAGATAGAGTCCTACTTGTTTTTATGATGCCCTTGGGCCATCTTTTCTATTGTCCCGTTCCAAAGTAGTTGGCTTTTTATTGTTTATCATTTTCAGCAACAAAGTTCTCCTCTGCTCCAATTTTCAGGCTGCGACTTTACCAGAACTTCTTTTTTGGACAAGCACAAAATTTTTCAGGTCATTCTGCTATGCCTTTTCCTCTTGATTCACAAGGTAAAGCTGTGTAAAAGCCCTCAACATTAGCCATGCCACTGCCTCACTGTCAGTCTCCCACAACATCATTCCACATGAGCAGCATGCAGACAAGTTTTCTGCCAAACCATAACACACATGGCCTGGTGGCCAACTGCCAATGGTGTCTTTAATTTCAACTGAAACTTCCTGAGCCTAGTCTTGACCAACTGTATTTCTATAAGTATTATAGTTTGAGATCTGACCAGAATCACCTATCAAGTTCAGTTCTCAATATGCTAGGGGTGTTTTTCCAGTCAACGTCTTCAAACCTTTCCAAACTACTTCTGAAAACCATTCCCAGAGGCTTCTGAACCACAAGGTCAGTTAGGGTCACAGCAACACCCTTCTCTTCTCCAGAACCAAAATCTGTCTTAGCTACTTTCTCATTGCTGGCACAAAATATCTGACACTCACAAAGTTACAAGAGGAAAGATTTATTTTATCTTACAGTTTGTTGAGGTTTCAGTCTGTAGTCAGCTGGCTTCAAGGCAGGGTGGCATGGCAGAAGGGCAGGACAGTGGAGAAACGGTTCATAGAATGACAGGTATGAAGCAGTGAGACTTCTTTATTTTTTCCCTTTTTATTCCAACCACGCTACTTAAAATACTGAACAAACTTTCTAAGCCCAGGAAAACAAAGATAGGGACAAAAAAATTCTCCCTAGAACTTTGCCCAAAATAAATGCCAGTTTCTGAATTTAGCTGACTGATGAACTTATTTTTATATTTGAATTTGAGTTGTTATTTTTGTTTAATTGATATGCTTAAAACAATTCTTGTGCTATGTAAATTCTTGGACTTCAGTTACAGAGTCAAATTGCTCTGCTGCTTCAGTACAGACAAGGTCATTTGATTTGTTGGCAGTCAGTCAAATTTATAATGTAACATTTCAAAAAACAGAGGCACTATGGAATCCAAGCATCTGCAACTGAGTTTGTTATAGACAAAAAATAAGCAAGTAAGACAGAGAAGAGCATATGGAAAAAGACATTATGTATGAAGAGATGTATTTTGATGTGAAAAGACTTTGTATGACGAGGGGTTCTGATAGTGACAAAATTAGAAGGCTCAAATATTTGTGAGCAGGTTCATGGAGGGCATAGTATATAGAAAAAATGTTCTCTTCGTGGTTTTGTTGAGCCCAGGCTATTTCTTCCAAAAGCGCCTTGTTATTCAAAGAAGATTAGGAGGCAATAGCCCTGTGTGTCATTGCTTCTTCTCTAGGCCTCAATGCTCCTCTTGATTTTTACTGATGTTGTCAGACAAAGGATGTAACTCATTTCTGAAACTGATATTAAACATGAGCTTTTCTACATGACTAACTGAGACACATATATTGGCCAATAACAAAAAACACAAGACAGATCTGCCTCCTTGGACAATTCCAATCTGGTATATAACACCCATTACTGCTAACTTTATGGTCTATTACACATATTTATATCTCCAAAATGTACAGATTTTCAAAAATACAACCAAAAAACATCTCACCACATTAGTGACTTCCAGACTAAATTTATCTATGATGTGGACCTTTACATTAAAATATCTGACTTCCTTTTACTTGTGTTTCAGCTATTGGTGATAAAGCATACATGCAAATCCAACATAGGCAGCCAACCAAAAACTACACATACTTTTTCAAGGTTACAGTACTTACGGATGCTCAAATGCTGTACAGTCCAATGATGTGTAAAATACATCTATAGACAGATACATTCTTCTCAGATAACACTAATACCACCAATAGTAGTTATTGTGTTCCCTTTCATCTCCAATGGTATTTGACCTATATCAGATGACCAAAATTTGTGGTGAACTTCATGTTGGTCCATCAAGCTCTGTTGTTCATCTTGCTTATTGCCTAATCCTAGAATGTTGGAGGTATAATTTGGTGGTATTAGTATCTAATTCTACCTAAAACTGTGTTTTGCCTGTTAATTACTATTGTAACCCACCTTCATGAAATCCTGGGCTTGATGGACTTTGATATACCTCAATTAAGGCATATACTTTTCCCTATTAAATCCTTCTAGTTCCTAGCTATTCCATTTTCCTTTAGAATTATCAGTAGTTATCAACATATAGATATACTCAGAAGGATTTATCATGATACTTCTTGCCATTTTATGATCTGCACTTCATTTCTATATATTGTAGAAATCACACATACTTAAGAGCATTTAATTTTCCCACTAATGCCACCTGGTTAACTTCTTATGTTAGAAGAATAATGTTTCTCGACAGACTATTACATACGTTATATAATCAGAAAATTAGTCAAAAACTTATTCTCCACCAATTTCCCTTGAGAATGGCTAAGTTCTACTCTTGAATAAATTACCTCGACACTTGAACACAGTAGGCAAAAAACATTTTCTAGGCATTCTAATTGCAATTATTATTGTAGTTACTACCTTGACTGTGACATTTGTACCTACAGTGGTCACCTTGATTTGCTCAATCCAAACTAATCAAATCATGAATGGCTATTACCAAAATATTTCCTCAGAATTATTGACACAAATTAATATTCATAAAGAAATGCTGTAAGGATTTGTTGCCCTTGAGGTAGCTGTCAACTAGTTTGGTGAGCACCAACAAGCCCATGGACACACATTTGACTTAATTGTGATGCTGAGTATCACTCAATTTACATTATCCCTATTCCTTTCAATCATTTTGAATCTTGAAAAAGGTTAAACACTTTCTTTATGGTGCCTTTCATACAAGTATGGATGGAGATATTACTAATCTCCAAGACTGGGTTCAGGCCCAACTTCAAAATCTTCAAATGGAGGTTCACAACATTATTTTGGATCATCTCAATGATATTGCATACTGGTTAAATCCTAAACATTGGTTCTCTGGTCTCAACCTTCATATTTAGATTCTTACAGCTATTGAAATAACCTTTTTGTTCTTTCTTGAAGTCCTAAGAACATTCTGTATGCTGTTCTAATAGTTCCTCCATGCAAAAGTCATTATGACCTTCCTGCATGAAGCTCAATACCCCTCTATCCTGTACTGTCCCCCCTTTCCTCAATCTAAATTATAAAACAGAAAAGGGGAAGTTTTTGGGAGACACTGGCCAAAGAAGTGATTCAACTTGAGTACACTAAGGAGGGATCCATGGGGAACAACAGTTCCTATCCTCCTAGAATGCATGCTTAGAGTTTAGAGAAGAAATTGCAGGATGACAGTCAGCAGAATTAAGAGCAAGTTACTTCAAAGATATTTACTTTATCCAATGTATGCTCTCTGCCCCAATAAGATTGCCTAATCTAGGTCAGCATGTGTCAAGTAACAAGCCATCCATTCTGGCTCTGTTCCCAAAACATATGTTCCCATACAATATGATGCTAAATAATTTTATTCTACATTTTTCTGTTAATGTTCTTGAATCGCAAACAAATAACTAGGAGATTTTAGCTGGTTGCTCTTTCCCTAAGGCTTTTTAATGTCCAAGAGTCAGCCCCTCTGAATTCTTGGTGATTGAATTAACTCTCATCTCTGAGTAATCTTTCATTCTCTACACAGCCATGGTCACACACAGTGACATAGTTGTTTACTAGTTTACGTATCCCTTTCATATATATTAACTTTCATCTTCCTACTCAAAAGCAACTGTTCTTATATTTGATGTGTATACCTTTGCTTGAGTTCTTTTTAAAAATTTATATTCAGGAATTTAGATAGTAATATGGATCTCACCATTTTTAATAAGTAGTAGTTTTTAAAACATCCACCTATAGCGTTCTGTGTATGTATAGTCTTCTTTGTACTTTTGCATAATGTACTATAGTGTTCATCCATTTAAATTTACTTCTTGATTTTCCCAGAAATCAAATCTAGACTGCTTCTTACTCCCTTACCTCAAACACTGTGATGAATGTCTTCATGTATATTCCCTCATGAATCTATGTGCAAAGTATTCTGGAATACATATACAAAATAAATATCATAACACAGAGTATATGTATAGTTAATTTAAGTATTGCAAGATTGCTTTTTGGAATGATGCTTCCTGTCTAAACTTTAATCACTTGTGATGTTCTATCTCTGCATATTAAATGATTGTCATGTCCTAATTTGCTTATTTTGCTACCAAACAAGAATAAATGAATTTCATTTTAAATAGCAATTATTTGATTAATAATGAATTTGAACATCTCTTCATATATTTATAAGCATTTTGTTTTCTTTTTCCCCAAGTGTACTCTTTGTATATTTTATTCACTTAAGAGAGTGCGTTTCTGTCTTCTTTTCCATTTGTAGAAGTACCTTGCATATATTAGCTATTAATGTTTTATAAAGATATTGACAATAACTTTGTCTGTCTTCTATTCATTTTGTTCATAGTGCCATTTATTAGGTAGAAATTCTTATGCAATCAAATTTGTCAATCTGTTCCCGTGTGGTGTCTGCTTCTGGAGTGTGTCTGTGTGTCTCTGTGTGTGTGTGTGGTTGTTGCATAGATCAAACCTGGGGTACTGCACATGTTAAGCAGGTACCTAATGTTCAAGGTACTTGAATTATCAGTACTTGAATTAATGATCAAGGTACTTGAATTATCAGTAGCATGACTTCTGCTACTTTTGGGGTATTTTTAAGGCATTACTGTATAATTCTAGGTCAACAAAATATATTCCCATTTATTTGCTACTACATAATTTTAGTTTTCCTATTTAAATATTACATCCACTGGAGCCAATATTTATACTTGGTGCTAGATAAGGGTCCAATTTTTATTTTTTTGAAATGGTGAGCCAGCCTTTGTAATATTATGTACTGAACAGCCCATACTTTCTCCACTGACTCATGTTGCCAATTTTATAGTATATTAACTTTATGATTCACTTAACCCTGTCTATAAGCCTTTCTGCTTATTTATCTTCTACATATTTTCTTAATATGATATGTCAACAATAGAACTCACCAAATTATTTTTGTACATATCTACTTTCTCAGCCTACCTTGTACTTAGATTGGGGTCATATGATTCTATCTGGTCAAGGTAAAATAAGCAAAAGTGCTATGAATGACTTCTGGGACAAGGAGTTATAAGCCTTTCCAAACACATTTTTAAAATATTATCCTGTTATTTATCTCATTTGAATTGAATTTTCATTAAATGAGATGATTTTTTTTTAATTTTTAAAATTTTAGGTAGTAACAGCACATCTGATTCCACTTGGAGGGACTGTGCCCTGATCATGGCCACTGGCCAACTCCAAACCTGCTCTGTATTTTGTTCCCCCTTGGAATGGGACAGGAGAGAACCTAACTAACCAACTTGGTCATGCATGATGTCAGTGTCTGGGGAGAGAAAGAAAACCTAGACAAGGTTGGCAGCTCCAGGGAGAAACAACAAACCAGGCCAGCAGCATTCGTCTTAAGAGAAACTAATGAACCATGTGTGGAGGTGCATGCCTCAATCCCAGCACTGGGAAGCTGAGGGAGGAAGATTGCTGCAAGTTCAAGGCCAGCCTAAGCTACATAGTGAGTTCAAGTCCAGTCTGCACTACATAGCAATAAATATCCTGTGTCAAAAAAGTGTACAGAAAAAGAAAAACTAATGGTTATTGTAAAATGTAAAAACATGTGAAGTTTTATTCTGAAAACAACTCCTTCCACATAGCAGGCTACAGATAGAGAAGAAATCCAGTGCATTGTCCACTGTATTTCAGAGGGTTTAACCAAGAACCATTTTGGAAAAGAGTTAACTGATTACAACTCAGTCAAAGAACAATCACAAAACAACTTTACTTCAGGGTTTCTATGTTACCCTATCGTAAAGACTGGGTGTTATGTGGCTAAATGAGATAGTTGTGGAGAGGGTATGTGCTCTAGACACAATTCACTGAGAAGTTTAGTCCTAGGCCTTGAAGGACATAGAATCCTGTTCTTCATGGTGAGAAGCTAGGCTCAGTGTGTGTTTCAAAGGTGGCTGAATTTGAAGGTGCTAACATTAAGTTCAGCGTTCTGCTTGTATCACTGCCCTGCTATCTACCCCTAGCACAGAAAGCAGGGGTCTGACTAATTTCCTTATCTAGAAATGTGAGCAAGGACATTCTTCAACTTGGATGTTAACCATAGGGATCTATGGACAGATGGACCCCATAAACTCACAGACCTTAAAAATAGGCAGACAAAGTCATGACTTGCTAGATTCTAAGACTGTGAATCCTGGAAATAAACCATTGTACCTTGACTTAGTACAATTGTATTATGTGTTTTGTATGATTTTTGGACTGTGAGTCTGGATTTTAGTCTATATAAATAATAACTAACTTTATAAGTCTTCTAAAATATATAAATGAATCTGATGCTTGCAAAATAAAAGGGGAATGGAGAGAAGGGGAAAAAGAAATAAAATGTGCTATTTACACGTACGACTTCACTCCAATGAATGTAATCATTATGTATTGCAAACATGTACTTATAAAAGTCAAAAAAAGAGAAAAAGCAAAACTGCAGAGGAGCATTTGGGCCTCTTATTTTCATTGACTTTTTTGAATTTGGTTATTTTTTTAAAAAAAAATTTCTAGTTATTTTGCTCTATTTTTATTTTTTCTTCTTGTTCCTTACTCTTTTCTGCTACATTTATCTACTTTTATTAATTTTCTTTTACTGCTTAGTAAGATCCTTATCAATCATTTTCTGTTCTTCTTATCTTTGGTTCATTGTTTTTCAAATTTTACTTCTTTCTTTCTCCCATTCCCCACTCTCTCCATCTTTACTACTGTATCCATTAAGTTTATCAGTCTTTAGATATTTAGATAACTCTAAGCTATTAGTGTTGAATTATTTTAATAAAACATTGAAGAATGCTTACTAGTATGTATTTGCTGTACATAATGAATATGTTAATTAAAAGTCTCAAATTCATTTTTCTCTGTTGTATATAAATACCATGTTTTCTTTCTTTATCAGTTGATGGATGTATTTTGAAAGGATGATCATTTTAACTATATTGTTTATGCCTACCAGGAACAGGGGATATCTTTCCATTTTTTGTTGTCCTTTTTCATCTTTTTTGTAACAGAATACTGTATTTTTTGTTTTAGAGATTTTGGTTGGTTAATCCTTAGGTATTTAATTTTTCTTTGTACTATTGTGAGTGGTACTGTTGTCTTAAATTCTTTTTGATGAATTCATTATTGGTGTACATGAATGGTATCAACTTTTTGTGCTGAATCTGTATCCTGCTACATTGCTGAATTAGTTTATTTGTTTCTGCTTTTGAGACAGGGTCTCTCTCTATAGTTCAGATTGGACTTGAATTCACTATGTGGCCCAGGATGGCCTCAAGATCCTGCTTAATCCTCCTGAGTGCTGGAATTACGAGAATATACCACTACTTCAAACCCATATTGCTGAATTTGGTTAATAATTAATGAAACCATTGGGTAGATTTTTGGGGAAGAATTACTTGGATAATCATATTATCTAATCCTTTCTGTGCATATTCATTTTATTGTTTTCTCTTTCTTTGTTTTGCCTGTGTGTAGTATAATTTGAACAGGAGTGGTGACAGTGGATACTTTTGTCTTGTTCCTAATTTTAGAGAAAAAGCTTTCACATTTTCCTCATTTGGTATGATGTTGGTTGTAGGTTTTCCATATGTGACTTTTACCAAATTAAGATAAGGTCTTCTTATGCCTATTATTTTCAGGTTTTTTTTAAAAAAAGCATGAATGGGTGTTGGATTTTATAAAATACTTTTCTGTCTCTATTGAGAAAACAATGTGATTTTTGCCCTTGCTTCTGTTTATGTGCTGTATTACATTTGTTTTTTTCAATATGTTGAACTAGTCTTGTATCTTTGGGGAACCTTCTATGATGTGTCCTTTTTGGTGATTTGTTGAGCTGTTTGCCAGTTTCTTGTTTGAGAGTTTTACATAGTATTTCATTAGAGATTGACGTATAAGTCTCTTTTTTTGTTGGATCATTGTCTGGTTTTTAATCAGGGTAGTACTAGCTTCCAGGAATGTATTTAGACGTACTCTTTCATTTTTGATTTTATTTCAGAATTTGGGGAGTATCAGCATTAGATCTTTCCTGAAATGCTTGTAGAATTCACTAGTTAAGCCATCAGAGCACAGCCTTTAATTCATTGGTAGTTTTTTTTAAATTACCGCTTCAATTTTATTACAGTTACTGGATTTTTAATTACTGCTTCAATTTTATTGCAGTTATTGGATTATTCCATAATTTATGTATTTTTGGTTCAGTCTTGAAAATTCATATGCATCTCGTATATCCATAATTTGAATCCTCAGTTTATTAGAGTTCAGATTTTCAAAATAAGTGCTAGTAAACTTTTGGCCTTATATGAATTCTGTGTGATTTCAACTTTTTATATTCTGATGTCTTTACTTTGGCTCTTTTCCTTCCTTTTATTTGGAAAGATTGGCTAAGGTTTTCTGTATTTTGTTTATTCTTTCAAAGGACTGGTTCTTTGACTGATTCTTTGATTGTTTTCAATTCTCAATTTTATTAGTTTCTTCTCTAGCTTTTATAATTTTCTCCCTTGTGCTATCTTTTGATTTGAATGTTCTTGTTTCTGTAGGTCTTCAGGTGACTCCGTAGGTTATTTGTCTTGTCACATTCTGTTTTTCTGATGTAAGCATTCACAGCTATAAACTATTATGATTGTTTTCATTGTGTCTCAGGGGTTCTGATATGTCATTCTGGCATTATCATTTGATTTTAGGTCTGTCTAATTTTCTACATAATTTCTTCATTTGTTTATTCAATAATGAATTTTTATAACTTCCATGCATTTGCATAATTCTTGTGGTTTCTTTTGCATTTAATCTATTTTCATTGTTATATGATTTTATAATGTGAGTGAGATAATCGCAGTTCTTTTGCCTTTAAGAATGCATCACTAGCTAGTATGTGGTCTAATTTGAAGAAATTTTCATGTGTGCTGAGAAGGATGTGTATTCCATTGTTGGGTGGAATACTCTGTAAACAGGTACTAGGTTTGAGAGTTTGGTTCGATCCTGATATTTCTTTGGCAAATTTTATTTAGTTCATATGTCTATTTTTATGGTGGTGTATTGAAGTCTCTCACTATAATTGTGTTAATGGTTATGTGATATTTTGTGTACAGTGTAATTTTTTTATGCAGCTGAACACATCTGTGTTTGGCATATACTTGTTCATAATTGTTATCTCTTCCTGTTGGGTGGTTTCATTTAGCAATACATTGTCACTTTCTTTGCCTCTCCTGATCAATTTTGGCTTGATGTTCATTTTATCTGAAAACAAGATAGATCTGTTATGGTTTGTGTCTAGATGTCTCCTCAAAACCTCATATGCTCATAGGTGGGGTTTTAGGGAGCTTGCTGGATCCAAGGTGTATGACACTAGGATTTACGTGTGTGGTACTAAATTAGTCCATTGATTAGAGTTGATATAGTTGGGTGGCGCTGTATGGATTGACTGAAGACAGAAGCCTCACACTGGATGTGGATGGCAACACCCAAAAAGCTTGTAACTTGGATGGGTAAAAAGATGGAAGGCAAGCTGTTGCTGCTGCTGCCTGCTGCTTTCTGCCTACCACACCATGAACTGTTTCTTCTCTGTGATGCTCCTATGCTATGTCACCCTGCCTTCAATCCAGTTAACTATGGTGGACTGAAAACTCTACTAACTGTGACCTGAACTAAACCTTTCTTCCTTTAACGTGTGGCTGTCAGGTACTTTCTCTCAGAAATGAGAAAAGTATCTTAACAAACCAACTATTTATATAGAGTTATTATCTATCAAATGCACAATTATAACTGTACTAAGAATAGAACAATATTCAACAGTAATAGCATAGATATAACTGACTATATAAGGATTCATAAAGCTTAATGATAAAAAGTAGAGTGAGTAGAGAACCAGTAAATTTTGTATAGCTAACCAATGGAAAATGAGAAAAAGGAGACAAAAGTGAGACAAATGGTCACTGTGAATTAAAATAAAATTGACTATTAGATAACATTAAATAATATAAACAAGGAAAAGCAGAAAGAAGCACAGAGAGCAAAATAAAGAAAAAATAGGAGAGGAAATATTTAAAAGAAGAAAATAAACAAACAAATAAAAATCCACCCCCCAAAAGAGAAAAGAAAAAAGCCAACACCCCCACACACAAAAATCTCAATTTATTTGTATTTTTGAATGTATGGCTCATTTCCAAGACCTGGTGATTTTGAATACATCAGGTCAAAATTTTTCCACCTAGATGTTTGAGTGGTTTTGTGAGATGTCACCACTTCTCCAGAAACTCTTCTTTCAGTATGCCCCAGAGTGTGGCAACTGTTCAAGCCAGGGTAAGACCTTGCCCATGTTGAAAGATGGGAAAAGCAATAAGAGCTTTCATGTCTACTGGATGTAGGCAGTGGGGTGGGAGTTAAAGCACACTGTTAGATGAATTCCAAAACTGTCTGACCTAGCTGCCTGTGAAAGCAGCACATAGTTGGCCTGGTTTCTCACCAGGGAGAGTGGGGCCTGTTTCCTTCCAGGCTTGAACTTAAATGTCTCATGGGGCCTATATATAAATTGCATTTTATCTGCAGCTGTGTTCCATGACTGTCTCTCATCCATTCAGTGTGGGAAAGTAACATTGGAAATGTTGAAGAGCAGTTGTTCTGTGGTTCAGTATTAAACAACTTATTCCTTCCCCAAATACCAACTGATTAAACGTTCTCCTAGTATATGGTGGGCATTGCACTGCTTTTCTTCTCCAAGTATAGCGTGACATGAAGGAGCCAAATGTGGAGTAAAGCCTCATGCTGTTTTGTACTTTACAATAACTGTGGGCTTTTCTTGGGTCTAGTGCTGTTGGTCAGGTCTGAATATCTTTCGGATCTGCAAACTCTCCAGGATTACATTCTTTTTCCAGGCTAACAGACAAACAAACAAACAAAAAACAAAAGTAAAATGACAACAGCAACAACAACAACAAACAATAGCAATGCGCGATTTCAAACCAAGATGATAGGAATTTAACAATGGCTGTTATATTGCATATTGTTATCTTCAAAATAGGTGCTCAGGTTACCAGATACAGGCATGCACAATTGATCAAACAATAGTTTCCCTTTGAGCAGTTTCTGTCCCTTTTACTATGTCTATTGTAACTTTTGGATCTTATTTACCCTTTCAGATTTTTACATTCATGAGACAATATAGTGTTTACACATGCAAGTCTGACTTATTTCACTTATGAGTCTGGTTTCTAGTTGCATCCATTTACCTATAAAAACCTCAAGTTTATCATTCTTTATGGCTGAGTAGTATTACATGGTATAAAAATACCACATCTTTTTTTTTTTTATCTGTTTCTTAGTTGATGGGAATTACGGTTGTTTCCAAGATCTGGCTATTACAAATTGTGCAGCTAGAAGCGTGGGTGCATATATGTCATTAATTATTGCTCCGATCTTCATAATTTCATTCTTATACAAACTTTGGAAATACATTTTGCTTGTTTGTGTGGAACCTTGAGGTGTATCACTAAACTTTTTATTTAGGTTCACTGCTTTTCTGATGTGGGCATTCACAGCTATAAGTTTGTCTCTTAGGACTGCTTTCATTACATCCCACATATTCTGGTTTGTTGTATGGAGATTGCTTCATTCTTGGAACTAATTTCTTCCTTAATTTATTCTGTGACTCATTGATTATTCAAGTTTGTATAGTTTAATTTTCACATATTTGTAAAATATCCATAATTTCTTTGCCATTGATTTCTAATTTCATTGTTCTATGATCTGGTAATATGCTTGGGAAAATTTTGATTTTTTTATATTTACTTAAACATAGTTTATTAGTCATTATGTCATTTTTTGTGATAGTTCCATGTGCTGTTGAGAAGAATATATATTCTGTTGTTCTTGGGTGGAACATTTTGCAGATATTTATTAAGCCCATTTGTTTGGAGGTTTGGCTCAACTTCGGTATTTGTTGATTTTTTTGTCTAGTTGATCTGTCTATTTGTGAAAATGGGGTATAGAGTCTCTCCATAAAATTTTGCTCATGTATGTCTTATCTCATGTATAGCAATATTTGTTTCATAAAGTTTGGTGTGAAGTACATATATGTTTATTATTGTTACCTTTTACTGAGCTTTTTCCTTAATCAGTATGTATTGACCTTCTTTGTGTAATCTGATCTGTTTTTGATGTAAGTCTCCTTTGTCTGAAAATAAGATACTTGTGATTGATTTTGGGTTTCAATGCGAGGAATACTTTTTCCATCCTTTGCAATTTATAAATTCATTTTGGATTACATTTTTTTGTATGCAGCATACTTTCGTGTTTCGTTTTTTGATCCATTCTGACAGCGTTTCTTTTGATTGGGAAATTGAGGCAATTTATCTTGAATGTTATTACTGAAACATATTGACTTATTACTCTCATAGTATTTTTTTTGCTACTTATTTACTTTTTAAAGATGACATCATTTTATTAAAAGTAGGAAAGGAAATAGTCTCTGTAGAGCAAGTTTGGACCAACTGAAAGTAGCAAAAGAAGTACACCCTATAAAATGAAGGTGTCCACAATGCAAGAGAGAATATAATGACAAACACTCAATGTGGACTGTTCTTTTTGTAACTCTCAGTTCTTAGATTGATGTCAAGTCTAGTCCATCCCATGGAAAACTTGCTCAAGTTTTCATGAGAAGTTCATGTGCAGAGCTTTGAGAACTGTTCTGTGCATGTGTCCTGGCATCTTGTTATGCCTTCTTTCCCAGTCAGTTTTAGCCATGCCCTACCTTCCTCTCATTTTCCTCTGAAAGGCACATATCACCGTAATTCTTTATGGGTTGCTGAAGGAGTGAAGGACTCTGTTTTCTATAGCTTCATTAAGCTGGAAGCAATTGTAGACTCTACCTACTGAGAATTACATGCTCTCCTACTACCTTGCGGTCCAGTGGCTTATTGATCAGATTGAAGAGAACTATTAGAAGACACTAAGAAAAGAAGCATTGACTATTAAGCTATCTCTTTAATAGAAGAAGTAAAGTAGCTTTTTAAAATTATGTTAGGGATGTAGAACCCAAATATGAGAAATAGGTCAGATATCCTATTTTGTCTGTTGGAGGACAAAATATGGCAAAGAAAATGTTTAGATAAATTATCAAGACCTTGAGAGCCAATGCTTTAGGAAGATTACCCACATAATGGATCAAATTAAAAATGGGACACAAATACAGATGCTTATTTAAGCTGTAGTGTATTATAGTCATTGGTGGTTTTACTGCTCCGCACCCAGAACATTACTGGAGTCTTGCTTTCTAATGAAGCAGAGATTCTCAGAAATATCTTTCTTCTTAGCTCTGTGAAAATTCTAGTGAACATTTTCTGTGTAGGATTTTTATAGCATATGCTTTATAAATGATTGCTTATTACTTAAAAAGACCCTTTCTTTCCAGATCACTGCATGGGCATGTAGCAACAGGAAGGCATATTTGGAGTCTATATATTTAGCTTGGAGTATGTATATTTAGCTTTTTGCCTTTTCCTAATATCAATGGCCAAATAAGAGCATTAGCTCTGCTTTTTGAGCAAAGATCTCTGGAAAAAAGGTTTTGCTTTAATGACCTCTTGGGAACTGAAAACTGTGTAACCTGCCTTTTGATATCCTTTTTGGTCAAAACTACTTGCATCAGTGAACCCCACCTACTCAGGATGTTAAAGAGGCAGGTCACTGATGTCCTGCCTGCTAGCTTAAGTATGGGAAATCACTTGTCCACAAGCGTGACTAACTTCTGGGCCTATAGGCACACAAAAGGCAGGATTGATAATAGTGAAAGGTTTATAACACCCTAAATTGTGTCTAAGAGCATTCCCTGATAGTTGGTAAGCTGTTTCCCTATTAACCACAAGTAAACTTTTGTCTCCAGAATAGCTCTGACATGACTGAGAGTTAGGATTTCTAATCTCTGTCCTAAAGTTAATTTTACAGCTTCTGCTGTTAGCATAGCTATAACTTCTATTGCTCACAGGCAAAATGGCCATCCAGTAGTCATCCCACCTAATGTTTTTGAAAAGTATGCCAATGTGCAGAGTTAAGTTCCCAGACTTTGTGTCAAGACACAAAATGACTTCATTATTTTATGATATATAGAGAAAGAAGTGTCTTCATAGGTCAGCTATTCCATAATATCATATATCAGGAATTACCTGCTGGCTAATTTGATCCAGAAGACCTGGTGTCCCAACAGATGAAATCTATTTTAGCTTTTGTCAGACTTTGAGAATTGTCCTCAATTTTTCCAGCAAATATCTTCCTAGTAAAGGAGTAAGACACTGTGTGACAATTAGAAACTCATGGTTAAACATTTGGCCTTCAAAGTGACATGTCAGAGGAGGGGTAAAGAATCTCTGACTTGAGGTTGCTTCAGCTCCAACTGTGACTATAGATCTAGAAGATAATGTTCCAGAGAAGGAAGTCAAAGCAGAATGTATTTAATTGGCTCATCCATATTATCCAGCATTACCCAGGGTTTTTCACAGGTAATAGTGATGTTCATAGACAGGGACACTGTGGGTTTCATTGGGACTCTTCAATTTTCAGAACAGAAAATGAGTATTTTAGTTGGTCTAGCACCTCACTGGGAGTAGGGACAATTAACTCTCC
Organism: Dolichotis patagonum; assembly: GCA_004027295.1. Taxonomy (NCBI): domain Eukaryota; kingdom Metazoa; phylum Chordata; class Mammalia; order Rodentia; family Caviidae; genus Dolichotis; species Dolichotis patagonum. The sequence continues at coordinate 54,404 of PVJX010009139.1, forward strand.
AGCACCGTGAGTCAGGTACATTGGCTGCCTCATACTCAGAGCAGGGCCCAGGCAGAGGCTTGGCAAAGGTTAGCCCCATGTCCAGACTTTTGCACTTAAACTAGGAACCTCAGTTGTCCTTGTGTTTACTCTTAGATGACCTGACTTGAGTTTAAAGCCTTGCCAATTGTGACAGCTATAATTTTATCATTTTTCTTTTGATGCACATCAAGATCTGGATTGTTGAATATAGAAAATGTCATGTCCTGCAATTGGGTCCCATCTGAAGTTTCTTTATTAAACAAGAGAGACCAATATCCTCCTGAGAGACAGGTGGGGATCCAAGGAAGGGGTCATCAAAAACATGTCTCTTTTCCTCAGGGGCCACTTCAAATACCATAGTTTCTGACCTTTTCTTGAGATAAAGTGCCACAAAAGCCTGAACATAAGGAATTTCACTTCACCTTCTATGATTTAAGGAGAAATAATTTAACTGAAAGATGGTCTCATAATTTAAACTGCCACCCTGTACCCATCTCTTGCCAATTCCTATTTTGTATTGAAACCAAACCATATTACAATAGTAGATAAACTGTTCCTTTTTTAAATTGGCAGAATCAAAACTTTTCCACTGATCAAAGAGACCCCAGTGGTGAAATTGGTGAAATTTTCAGGGCATGGCTTTTGTGGTTTCCCATAGGTTGTTTTGGGGCCTATACAGAGACAACTAGATTTTAGGTCCTAAAGATGAGGTCCTATGCAGACAGAGGAGACCTGATTTGAGCCCACAAAGTGTCCCTTGTGAAACTCCATTGTTCACTAGATACGTCTTTGTCCAAATCTGGGATGATGATGATGTCTTTCAAAGAAGCTTAGAAGAAAGTACTATTGAGGTCTTTTTGTCTCCATACAAAGGCTCATTAATTCCTTACGGAGAAGGGCATTGAGGAACTTGATGATTTTATTTGGCCCTTCAAAACTCCCATGAGGACAGGATGGAATCTTCTCCCACCAAGATTTTGTTAGCCATGTTGTAGCACTTGATATCTCTTTTTTAGAATGGTGGAGTCACTTCAGAAACAATACTATTCACATTTACTGAATAGCAAAAGTTACAGCACTCTGTTTATGTCAGTAGAGATGGAAACAGTTTTTAAAGAAAAAAAGCCAAAGAATGAGAATGATTCTACCTTTATTTCACAGTGACTTGAATTAAGCTTTCCTGACTATTATTTTGTTCTTCTCAGGCTGTCAGACATATTTTTCAAATTACCTACATTTTGTTAGAAGAAATATGGAAAGGATTTAGCCCAATTCAAAAGAAAAGAGGGAGGAAGCCTACATGATCCTTGTAATCAGAGGCTTAGATTCTATTTATAAGGGTGAGACTTTCCAGCGACCATAAGGTCAGTTGAAAAAAAAGATAGCCAATCACACATGGCTGATCCACGATGAGAAACCAGTCATGTGACAAGATGGTGGCCAGTCATGTGATGACACAAGATGGTAAACCTGAGATAGCACCCTGAGAAAGAGTCATCCAGGGAAAAAATGTGGATGTGAATTTGAGCTTGAAAGGAGTAAACTGGGGTAAGCAGAGACCAAGTTAATTTCCCCAAAGACTAGCAAAATATCATGGAGAACAGAAACATGAGAACCAAAAGACATAATAACAGGCTGTCTGGCTACTTGACTCATGAATAGGTGGAGTGACTGCAAATGGAGGAAATAAAGGAAAAAACTGAGGAGACAAACATGAGACAGGCCTGTTGTCTCTTATGGCTGGAAGAAAAATACAGAGGCCATGTACTTCCCTCTCCACTCCTGCATGGTAGGAAAGACAGGAAACAATCCCCAGCCTAGAGAAGGGAGAGAAAGAAACTAAGAAAGAAAGAGAAAGAAAAAGAAAGAAAGAAAGAAAGAAAGAAAGAAAGAAAGAAAGAAAGAAAGAAAGTGCCCAAAAGATTTTACTTACTCTTCTGGCTGGCTAAACCAAATTATGTTACCAGGTTTTAGGGTGCTGGAGTGTCTTTCTAGAGACAATTTATAGGCTCTTTCTTTCTCCAGCAAAGAGTTGGTCAAGACAATCACAAAGCATAGCTAAATTTTATTAAACTTAGGAAAAGAAACAGGCTCTTCAGAGTGAGTTTGGGCTAATTAAAAGTTGGGAAAGAAGTACACTCTGTAGTATGAGAGTGGGGCACCACGCAAGAGAGAACACAATGACCTGTTGCTCATTTACTTTTTTTAAATGGGAATTGAATTCAGGACCTCATGTTTGCCAAGCAAGTGCTGTGCCACTGAGCTGTATCCCAGCCTGCTCATTTACTTTTATTCCTTTATGCCTAATTACTCACCTATTAGGATTTTTGGCATTGTTTCTTCACTCTCTTTATTTGATGTTTCTGGAAAATTTTAGGAGTGCTGGATTGGTGGTCATTAATTTTTAGGTGGTTTATGTCATGGAAATATATTATTTGTCCATCAATTTTGAAAGCTAGCTTTGGGTGAGATGTTAGTCTGTGTTGGAAGTTGTTTTCTTTTAGGTCTTGAAACTTTGCTGCAAATTCTTTAAATTTTGTGTTGAGAGGTACGCTGTTGTAGTCAGTATTTGCAAGGAAAATGATTACACACAGGACACATAATTTAGAGTATTATTTATAATGGCCACCCAATGAGTTGCATACAAAGAAAGTGCAGGAAATCTGTCCACACACTGAAAACCTATAGAATCCAGCTGAGGGCCTGGATCCCATGTAAATAACCTGCATGAGTTAAGTTGAAGACCTAGAGCCCATAGTAATGTCTCCCATGAGTCCGATTGAAGGCCTAGATCCCACAATAATGACATGCAAGTCTGCTTCACGGTTCTGTGCTGGGAAGACCTCAGGGTCAGCGGTGGAAGTTAGAAGGAATGTACCAGCAGGATTAAGGATCTGTGTCAGTAGACTGAGGGTTCTGTACTGGAACAAAAAATGATGCTCAAAATAAGGACCAGGGCTACCCTGAAAAGTAGCACAGCCATCCTCATCAACAACTAGGTCCCAAGCTCAATGAGAACAGCTGAATTCATATCAGGAAGCCAGCATGCGAAGCTTCTTCTGGAGATTGAACAGTATACCATCTTCCCCTCTGGAGCCAAGAAGCAGCAAAAACCAGAGCTCTCCCAAAGTGAACCACTGCCATTTTCAGCAACAACAAGGTCCCAAACTTGATGTTGATGTTGAGAACTATCAAGTTCAAATCAGAGAAGAAGTTCGACAAACTTGTCCAGGAGAATCCATGGTAACAGGAGGACCAACAGCACCAAACAACACCATGCAGAACCAGCAACACTCAGTTCTTTCTCTCTAGTTCATCTATCTTGGCAGCAATCCTCAAGTGGGCCGTCCACGCTCAGCACTATGCTCATTCAGTTCAGCTGGTATTACAAGTTGACCACCAGTTATCAATTCACCACATGTGCTGTAATTCTAATAGGTTTACCTTCATAAGTGGTTTGTTGCTCTTTAACTGCTTTTATGTTTCTATCATTGTGTTGGAAGTTCAGGACTTTGACTATGATCTATTATGGACAAGTTCTTTTCTGATTGTTGCTATTGGTGTTCTATGTGCCTCATTTAATCTGTAGGTTATCTTTCCCCCCATATTTGGAAAGTTTTCTGCTATTATTTCTGTAAACTTGTTTTTATGCCATTTGTGCTGTCTTCTGATTTTCTACTAATTCTAATTAATCTTAGCACTGTCTTTTTTGTATATCTAGCTGTTGCATCATTTTTCATGTTATCTTGTTTTGTATTAAGGTGTATCTGAGTATATGGTCACATGTATCAACTCTATCTCCCAGTTTTGCCGGTCTCTGCTTACACTGGTTACTTCTGTTATTCATACTTGCAGTAGAATGTTTAATCGCCTGGATTTGCTTGGTAAATTTTCATGAATTCTATTTTAAACTAGTCATTCATGCTTTGTATAATTTTGTTTAGCTCAGTACCTTTTTATTAGTATTTTCATTAAACTCAGTGATTGTTTTATTTTCTGTTTAGTTATATCTTCTGTGAGCTCACTGAGCACTTTATTGATCTGCTTTAATTTCCTCTTTTATTTTATTTAAAATAATTCAGCTGTTTGGCTTTCTATTTTCTCCCTTTCAGTGCATTACAGATCAGTTTGGGGGGAGGTAGAAGTTTTTAGAGGTATTTTATTGCCTTGTCTCCTTAAGTTTTATTGTTCGTTAGTTTTATTTCCTGAGGTTTATGTATGCATTATATCTGAAAGACTTTCTTGCTAGTGTGGAGATCTCTTCAGTTATTGTCTGCTTTTTTTGGTGATGGTCTCTGGGCTTGGTTATTTGTAGGACTTTTATTCTGTTTTGAGATCCAAACATCTCCATTACTTTTTGAGGATAAGGTGCATGTTTGGGCTTATGTAACCCCAAATTCTGTTTCTTGGAAATGCACCGCAGTATTTTTAATGATATAGACAATCCAGATATTGGCATACAAGAAATACCAATTAACAGCAACAACTGTACCACCCTGGTAATAGCAACAAAATTAGTAACAATATTTGAGTTAATATTGACATACAATAAGAATCAATAATATTCCACTCTTATTCATAGAAAAGAGATGTATATTTATAGTATAATACCAAACACAAATCAAATATGGATACATCATGAATGTTAAATGCAACAACTATACCATCACTATCAATAGAAAACTTCAATAGTAATACCTCAGAGTTAACTAAATATATAAAGATTAATAAGTTTTATATTTATACCAGTGAAGAGAGAAGATATGGGAAATGAGAAAACGAAAGAAGTAAAAACTGAAAAATGAAAGATGAGTGAAAAGTGAGATAAAGATCATATTGAGGAGCAAAAGAGAATTAATAGAATTATATAAAGATAACAGAAAAGAATAAACAAGAAAAAGAAAAGAGCAAAATGAAGAAAAAATTAAAGGCAAAGCCAACCAACCAACCAATCAACCAGCAAAACAAACAAACAAACAAACAAACAAACAAAATCCTCCAAAACTCCAAGGAAGTAATGAGGAAAAAATGAATTAAAAAATGTTTGCTATGTTTTTGAACAAGTACTTTCTTTCTAGGGTCTGCATTCTTAAAATCCAGCATATATAGGACAAAGCATAGTAAGTCGATGCTAAGGCATATTTTGTTTCTATACTCAAGTTTTTATGTGTGAATGCTGGATGCTGACCCACATTTACTGCTGGGAATGATTGGTCAATGGTGTCTCTCCTATGGCTGTAGTCACTGGCAACTACTATTTTCCCTGTCCTTCTGTGTACTCTATTCATGATTTCTTTTCTGTCTAGTTCTATAGACTGTAGGAGTGTGAAGTATTCCTCTGCTCCAGAGACACCTCTGTCTGTACAACCAAATGTGAGAAACTCTTCCCAGTCAAGCTGATATCCTTGCTCACTTTTGTAGATGGAGAAAGCAAATAGAGAACCGAGTTCTGTGCTAATGTAGGCAGTGGGACTGGTTGAGAGTGGGGTGTGTCAAGTTGCCTGCTATATTTAGTGCCAGCACCTTCAGATCTAGCCCCCTCTGGAAGGCACATACCACTAGTCTGGCTTCAAAAGAACCTGGAGTGCAGGGTTCTTGCATTCCTCCTAGCTGGAGTTTAAATTTCTCAGTTTGTCTGTATCCAGCTTGTGATCTTTCTGTGACCATCTCCCATGGCTGTCTGTGACTTAGTTGCTCTCACAGAACAACACCAAAATCTTTGGTGGATAGATATTTCTGAGTTGAGCTGCAGCTCAATTCAAAAATTTTGTTTTGAAATGCTTACATATTTACAGGTAATTGCAAGAATAATGCAGAAAGATATGCTCTCCTCACACAGTTTTCCTCAATGTTTGTATGTCTTGCAACTATAGTACAATATCAAAATTGGAAAACTGACATTTGTACAAAATGTGTGTATAGTTCTATAAAATTTTTAACCACTGCAAGATATGGATCTAGTCCATTACCACAAAGATCTCCTTTGTTGATTATCTTTATCCTTCTAGTCCATTACCTTAAAGACCTCCTTTCTAGTCAATATACACTCCACACTTCCCACTCGCCATCCCTAATCTCTACATTTTTTTTAATTTTAAGAATTATAATTATAACAAAGAATGCCATTGAGATCTTTTTTTTTTTATTTTGAAGGTAGTAGAAATTCAACAGAACAAGACAGAACAAAGCCAATTGAGACATTGCAGTGAATTTGGTACAGAACTTCACAGCAGGTTACCAGAATAACAATAATAGGTACCATAGTATATCTATCTCATTATCTTCACAATAGTTGTCTAGTCAATTAAGTATAGCAAAATCAAACCAAAGACAGAACATGATAAAATCAATCAAAAGAGAGTATTGAATAGAGTAAAGCAATTAATCATAATTAAAACAAAACTGAAAACAACACTTGCTTTCAAAGAGAAGATAGAGGAGACTCCCCATATTTGCTATGTTGCATACAGTCATCCTGCCAAGATATGCTCAGACCTCTGTCTCCAGTTGCTAATGGGTGGTGGGGGGTTGGGATGCTTGATTCTAAGCCCACCACCAGTAGGCTCAGAGACACTACTGGGTCTCCTCCTGGCTCACGCCAGAGGAAGGCGCTTACCAAGAGGGCGGGCGAATTGCTTCTTTGTGCAGGCTCCTGGGTTCCACCATGGCCATGGCCGTGAGATCCTTTGAAGTTATCTGTATCAATAGTTCACTCCTTTGAATTGCTGAATAATGGTATGGATATAATACAGTTTGTTAAACCATGTACTTACTCATTTTTTTAAATGTTGCTGTCTTAAAGTGTATTTGGTATATAATCATTTGAGTATGCCAGCTTCCTTTTGTTTAGTGCTTGCATGGTATAAATTTTTCTTTGTTTTTATTTCCAAAGATTCTGTATGTTTATTCTTTAGTATATAGCTGGATTTTGAAAATTGAATGGTATCAGCCAGTCATGGTGGTACACTCTGGGAGGCCAAGGCAGGAAGACTACAAGTTTGAGCATAACCTGGATAATTTAGTGACAGTGAGACACTCTTAAAATAAATAAAAATAAAAAATAAAATTGCTGGAGGTATAGCTCAGTGTGAAATCCCAGGGTTTAATTTCTAACACCAGAAAAAAAAGGATGGTGTATTTTATTTTATTTTATTTATTTATTTTTTTTTATTTAAAAGAGAATAAAACAAAAGGGGGCAGTACAGAGCAGATCAGAAGAGGACAACATAGGCAACACAGTAGTTTACATTAAGTCAACTGGACATCAACAGTATCTAACACCATATCTCTTACTCTGTTATAGTTGAGCATAGTTTCAATTAAAATAATATCAAACATAACACAATAGTATAAAGCCATGCATATAGTGAAAGAATTCCAGGGCTTTCTGAACCGAATAACAGAAAATGATCAATAGGTATTATAATATCTCATTTTTGATAAAAAAGAAAAAAATTTGTTTGAACTATCACACATATTCAAATTCCAATGAGACACAATGTGGTAGATAAAACCAACGGTAATAGAACAAAAAAAAAGGCATGGTAGGACTTCTAAGAAGGATAATATTAAATCAGCAATAGCTGTCATAAGGTTTTCTTCAAAACAGCTGTTCATATCATCACGTATGATATAGTCAAACAAAACAGGATAACAAGGATGGTGTATTTTAACAAGCTAGTTTATCCCATTTTCATTTCTTGTGATTACTAATGCATTGGAATTTTCTTTTTCAAAAACATTTCATTTTTCTCATTTTTACCTTCTGTTGGATTAAATATAGTTTTCATTGGTACATTTTATTTAATGTTTTAGATATTATATTGATTAGCCCTAGACTGAAGTTTGATATGAATGGTTAGATATTATATGCTCGGCACTTCACCCCCAGGAAGTCTCCCAGAAAGCAGCATCTCGGGCTGTCTCTTTGGGACCCGAAA